>VYZU01029639.1:0-60416 GCA_013401355.1 Ceyx cyanopectus | reverse complement strand
TTCCCCCACCCCCAACAACTTCATTTTTCTAAATTTCAGGAAAAAAAAAAAAAAAAAAAAAGTCACAAGTATTGTTTGAAAGAAGTGGTATTTCTCAGTTCTGTTAAATACTCAAACTGTATTTACTGTGCTGGAGATGAAGCTGCACTAATACACAGAAACTGCCAACTATCACATTTTAACCCTGATCTTTGGCGTTCTCCACCCTCCTCAGTAATCTGCACCTTCTTCTCTTTCAAAGACTCCCATAAAAGGCATTTACAGTCAATACCCAGCCTTATTAGTAGCCAGTAATACTCTCTTTCACAAAGCATATGATTCACTTTTACAAAGTAAGTGTTTACTTTGACTTCCCCCTTACAGAAACAACACCCAGTGTTGCCATTTTCCATCACAGGCTTCAGAAATGTGCTCAACTCCGAGACGGGTTATTAAAACAAAAATGCAATTGCAAGAAAAAAGGGAAAAAAAAGGAGGAAAAAAAAAAAATGGTTGAAAAAACCCTGCTCTGCAGTTGCTCTGACTAAAGAGAACTGCAAAAGCCAAAAGGAAGGAGTTAACCTTTGTGGAAGCAGCATCAAACAGCCGCTGCTGCTGCTTCAGTTATTGCTGTACCGGGACTCGCTGCGGCAAGCAGCATCCCTCGGTGACGGAAGAGCATCGCCTATATCCTCCCAATTCTCCCAGGGTCAACCCCAAAGCTCTGCCCTTTAAAGGTGGGTAACGACCAACATCAGGTACAGCAGAAAATCTGGTCGAGGGAACAGGAAACTGCAGAGAACTATTTCTGCAATGTAAATGAGACTCTGCTACTTTCATTTCATTATTGCCGTAGCACGGCGCTGAGATGAAGTTTCCATCTGTGATTTTCAGGACAGGATATCAGCCATTTCAGACAGCATCCGTCAGAAACTAGAGATGAGTTACTCACCATTTGTTTGTTTTATATAGATATTTAAACTCTATTTGGTCTTCCCTCAGACAGAGTTTATCATCCAGTGATTCGGGGAACAACCTGGCAGCAAAGAAGCAGCTTCAACCCCACCACCCCCATTTTAATTTTATTTTTTTAAGGTCAATTTGTAGGAAGTTACAATTTGAAGGGGTGTAAATACTTCAAAAGATAGTTCTGACAAGGCCTTGCTAAATATCGACCTATTATTACTCCTTTGAATGGTCTTGACTTCAGCAAGTTTAACAGTGTGTGGCGTCGAGGTTGTGAACAGAGGAAAATATTTTCACAACTCGCTAAAACTGCCCAGGGATTACAGAGGTACTGGTGAAAATCACTGTCCATCTGCAAGAGATGGTACATCCAGCAAAATCATTTCAAACACTTGTTTCTTTTTTCACAACATTTTCACCATCGGTGGCAGAAATCTATCAGCAAAAAAAATGCTGAAGTCAATGATGATGCAATTAAGGCTTTGATTACATGATGACAGCAAATCGATTTTAAAGCAGATTATATCAACAGTTGGGCAAAAGGAGAGGCAGACATTATGGAAATCAAACCCTTTAATATCTTTAAGATTCCATAACCCCAGAGAACATCTTTAATTCACCCTCTTTTATTCCAGATGGTCTCACAAAAAACCCTAAGTTATCACATTCTGGTAGCCCACGATAACAGATATCCTATGACATGATGTTAATACGCGTTAAGAACAAAATAAAATTAAAAAAAAAAATTCAATAAGAACAAAACCATCCAAATTGCAACTGTTTCCCCATTAAGGTGGCAGTTGCAAGAGCACAGAATATTAAAGAACCCCAGGACATGACACATCACTTACTTCCACCAGACGGGCATGGAAAGTGCCTGGTGAAGGCAAGCAGAGTTACACACAAGTATCTGAGAGGATTTGGCTTCAGACTCGGCATGAAGGCAGGAATAGGGAACTATCGTGCTGCCTGTTTTCTCACAGCAGATCCCAACGAGCTTTGGCTACGGATCTGGCACCGCCGGCCAATTTCACGAGAGGAAAAAAAAATTAAAATTAAATAAAAAATTACATAAAATAATAACAACATTGAAAAAGCACCTCCGACCTTTTGCTTTCTCTCCCTTTCTGTAATCTCTTGCAGGCACAACCACTCCCGCAAGCAGCTCCCCTACCAGCCCAATATTTACACTAAACCACTAAAGGACTTTCTCTTACAATGGTATCTCATTGATACAAGATTACTCCTGAACCACATCAAACCCCACGATCCTGTGAAAGGCACAAACGGCGTCTGAAGCGAGAGGCACAGAGTGGATTATTTCAGTCTCGTTATTTCAACGGCACTTTTTAGATTTATGTAAAAAGTAACGTGATGCTACAGTGAGTGTTTCTCCCCTGGGGGCAACTTAGTGTCTATATGGATTAAATGTACATGCATAAACACTTGTGATAGCTAATTATATTCCTGGAAACACCCGATTCTTGCTATTCCTTAATCCTACAAAATAAAAACACTTTAAAAAAAGAGAAAATCATCATCATTTCACACAATAATAAATTTTATCTAACGTTTTTGAAACTCTTCAGAGATTTTTTTCACCTGGAATCAAAAAGTGTTAAACTCCTGCCTCTTTTAACTCCCTCTTACAGAAGATGCAGGGATGTAAAAACCCCAACAGGACACGGCACTTGCCATCTCCTCTGGTTGGAAAGAAGATGAAAGAGTAACCAGACATTTTTATTCAAATGAAATTATACCTTTTTTTTTTCTTCAGCATATAAAAACCCCACCCTATAATGAACATAAGCTTAAAGCAATCTTTTCCAATGGACCATTTTACTTATTCTACAATTTCTTACCCAAATTACACAGGTATAATTATTTTGACACTGTAATGAAAAGAAAATGGGATTTGGGCACTGTGGGTTTATCTAATAACACTATTTCTTGCCAGACTTCACAGCACTGACAATCACAAAGAGCCCTGTCCATTCCAATAGGAAATATTTGATTTTACTGTAGGAACATTATTTATTTTCACCAACTTGCTATTATCAGAAAGGATATGATAGCTGAATAATAAAAATGAAATCAAGAAATTCTGGTGTTTCAAGGCTTTATTTTTTTCTGCTCTCACTTTTGACATTTTCTTCCCCTGGAGAGACAAGATAAAGTGCTGTCATAAATGGGTGACTTTTCTTGTCAAATGACAGATTTGATTCTCCATGGCAACCACAAATCAAGGTGCTAGTCTGAATTAAAGCTTCTCTTAAAAGGCGTCTTTATGTTTATAAAATGAATTTAAATTAAATGGGTATTAGGTACAGTTTTTTACCTCCATTTATTTATTGACTAAGGAGCTCTGTACTGCATGGAGCGTATTTGCATTTTAAGGAAAGACAACATATTGTACTGGCAGATGCACAAACAAAGCAAGTTACAAGGTCATGCTACATATACGAGTTTACAGTACTATGAATGGTATACAGATGGACAGCAAGCAGTTAAGAGGTACTTAAATACTGGAAAAAGCACAAAAATTACCTACAGAGTAACAGATGAAGGAAATCTCTCCTCATTTCATAACACTGCTTTCTTCCACACACAGTTAATAGAGAGTAATTGTCACAAACAGAATGCCAAAAGGGAAAAAAAAAAATCAAAAAATCAGATGCTTCATCCTGTGCCCTTATGCAATCTTACTATAGAGCATGATACACTCTTACAAATGGTTGTTACCATGACTTTCAAATATCCGAATTTATCCCAGATTTCTAACTTCAACTGCTCTAAAAATTCACTTTCCTGAGGTCACAACACATCTGAATTTCTTTATTCAGAAGATGAGTCAGTGGAGCCTCCTAGTTCTACAATTAACCTACCTCATTACAGCATTAAAAAAAAAAAAAAAAGAAACCCAGGGAACCTAAACTGCACTGTAATACTCTCCTCATTTGCTTTTCCCAAAGAGATGGGGGGAAAAAAAAAAATAATCTTTGTACAGAACATGAGACGTAAAATTTTTACATATAGGTAAAGTCAAATACGAAGNTTTCACGAGAGGAAAAAAAAATTAAAATTAAATAAAAAATTACATAAAATAATAACAACATTGAAAAAGCACCTCCGACCTTTTGCTTTCTCTCCCTTTCTGTAATCTCTTGCAGGCACAACCACTCCCGCAAGCAGCTCCCCTACCAGCCCAATATTTACACTAAACCACTAAAGGACTTTCTCTTACAATGGTATCTCATTGATACAAGATTACTCCTGAACCACATCAAACCCCACGATCCTGTGAAAGGCACAAACGGCGTCTGAAGCGAGAGGCACAGAGTGGATTATTTCAGTCTCGTTATTTCAACGGCACTTTTTAGATTTATGTAAAAAGTAACGTGATGCTACAGTGAGTGTTTCTCCCCTGGGGGCAACTTAGTGTCTATATGGATTAAATGTACATGCATAAACACTTGTGATAGCTAATTATATTCCTGGAAACACCCGATTCTTGCTATTCCTTAATCCTACAAAATAAAAACACTTTAAAAAAAGAGAAAATCATCATCATTTCACACAATAATAAATTTTATCTAACGTTTTTGAAACTCTTCAGAGATTTTTTTCACCTGGAATCAAAAAGTGTTAAACTCCTGCCTCTTTTAACTCCCTCTTACAGAAGATGCAGGGATGTAAAAACCCCAACAGGACACGGCACTTGCCATCTCCTCTGGTTGGAAAGAAGATGAAAGAGTAACCAGACATTTTTATTCAAATGAAATTATACCTTTTTTTTTTCTTCAGCATATAAAAACCCCACCCTATAATGAACATAAGCTTAAAGCAATCTTTTCCAATGGACCATTTTACTTATTCTACAATTTCTTACCCAAATTACACAGGTATAATTATTTTGACACTGTA
The DNA here is from genome assembly GCA_013401355.1 of Ceyx cyanopectus. Lineage (NCBI taxonomy): Eukaryota > Metazoa > Chordata > Aves > Coraciiformes > Alcedinidae > Ceyx > Ceyx cyanopectus. Next base: position 55,547 of record VYZU01029639.1, on the reverse strand, counting down.
ATGAAAAGAAAATGGGATTTGGGCACTGTGGGTTTATCTAATAACACTATTTCTTGCCAGACTTCACAGCACTGACAATCACAAAGAGCCCTGTCCATTCCAATAGGAAATATTTGATTTTACTGTAGGAACATTATTTATTTTCACCAACTTGCTATTATCAGAAAGGATATGATAGCTGAATAATAAAAATGAAATCAAGAAATTCTGGTGTTTCAAGGCTTTATTTTTTTCTGCTCTCACTTTTGACATTTTCTTCCCCTGGAGAGACAAGATAAAGTGCTGTCATAAATGGGTGACTTTTCTTGTCAAATGACAGATTTGATTCTCCATGGCAACCACAAATCAAGGTGCTAGTCTGAATTAAAGCTTCTCTTAAAAGGCGTCTTTATGTTTATAAAATGAATTTAAATTAAATGGGTATTAGGTACAGTTTTTTACCTCCATTTATTTATTGACTAAGGAGCTCTGTACTGCATGGAGCGTATTTGCATTTTAAGGAAAGACAACATATTGTACTGGCAGATGCACAAACAAAGCAAGTTACAAGGTCATGCTACATATACGAGTTTACAGTACTATGAATGGTATACAGATGGACAGCAAGCAGTTAAGAGGTACTTAAATACTAGAAAAAGCACAAAAATTACCTACAGAGTAACAGATGAAGGAAATCTCTCCTCATTTCATAACACTGCTTTCTTCCACACACAGTTAATAGAGAGTAATTGTCACAAACAGAATGCCAAAAGGGAAAAAAAAAATCAAAAAATCAGATGCTTCATCCTGTGCCCTTATGCAATCTTACTATAGAGCATGATACACTCTTACAAATGGTTGTTACCATGACTTTCAAATATCCGAATTTATCCCAGATTTCTAACTTCAACTGCTCTAAAAATTCACTTTCCTGAGGTCACAACACATCTGAATTTCTTTATTCAGAAGATGAGTCAGTGGAGCCTCCTAGTTCTACAATTAACCTACCTCATTACAGCATTAAAAAAAAAAAAAAAGAAACCCAGGGAACCTAAACTGCACTGTAATACTCTCCTCATTTGCTTTTCCCAAAGAGATGGGGGGAAAAAAAAAAATAATCTTTGTACAGAACATGAGACGTAAAATTTTTACATATAGGTAAAGTCAAATACGAAGGTTTTTTTAGTTGTGTTTTTTTTTAAACACACGTTCACAAGAAAGAAAATACTTCTGAGAATTCAGATAGCATTGTAAAAATATCAAAATACTGCAGGTTTGTCAGCCGATTCTCTCGGTTACCAGAGTCAAGTGGCTCCACATTCACTGCCCTTGTAAGCTCTGCCAAATTTGATTTTAAGCTTCCTGAAGTTAAAGAAGGTTTATACAGTATTAACACGAGATCTCCTCACACGTTTCTCAAGTTATTACACAGCCTTTTATCCAAAATTCCAATTTTAAGCAGCGCAGGGAGGCTTCAGCTCAGCTTCACGGGCAGAGATGGACAGAAGATGTCTTCATCCCACCGCTGGGCTTTCCGCTTCGCTTCACCTCTGTCGCCTGCCACCTTCCAGAGAAGGTGCAATCAATGGGTGCCAGCCACATTCCAACCTCTTTACACCCCAGCTGGGTGCAGGATTTGGCCCCTGCATCCAGTGGTGTGGGGGCCCCCGCCTTGCTGCTGGGAAGCAGTTGGACGCAGTCACCTAGGTCCCCTCACGGCCGAGCACAGGCCCGCTCCCCGACTCAGGGGCGCTTGGATGTAACCCAGAACTGTCCCAATCTCCAACTGACTGCTTTTTGACCTCAATACCTCATCTTAAAAAGAGGGAGGGAGAACAGTGAGGACACTGAATCTGTGCATAAACATTTGCTACATAAATATCAAAGGACACTTTGCTAATGGACTACTGTATAAGTAACAGCCTCATTAAAATAAGGCTAATCCGTAACAGAAATGTGCATTTTATGAGGTAAGCAACCAAATTTCTTACATTTTCATTGTGAGAAAAGAACCAGCAAACGAGCCTACCTATTTCACTCCGACTGTAACCTGATCACAATGTTTATACACGCCCATCACAGCACTATTATAAATTAAGTCCCAAGAAAGGGTTTGAGAAAATAAAATATGGTTAACTTCAAACAACACCTTCAGCTCAACTCCTGAAAATCCTTGGCACATCTTGCTGCACACTGCTGGACCTACTTGAGGTTAAGAGTCAGCCTCCTCGAGGTCTGAATTCCCTAAATTACGACTAGGCACAGGAATAACTGTGCATGGAAAAATACTCTTCTGGGCTGTTGCACAAGCTGGACACTGTGTGGTAGATGCTGGGAGCATTTTCTGCCAAGACAAGGGGATGGAGAGTGGAGTCCACACCTCGCAAGTACGTTTTCTCTCTATCAGCAGCATTAAGGTGCAGCAAGCAGGTAGAGGATTAAGGTAATACCCTGAGTCTCTAAAGGAAACAGGGCAGGTTTCCAGGCCTTTAGTGCCAGCAGACAGCTCGGGTTTGCCAAAGGAAAACCAAGCACTGAAAGAAAAACCTGCAGCCACTAAAATTGGTATTAAAATTCTATTTCAGAAATGGGCAGCCACAGAGCCTTGTGCCACAGTGCCCAAACCATCAGCAGTTCACAGAATCACAGCATCATGAAGGTTGGAAGCAACTTTAAAGATCATCAACTCCAACCATCTACTAACTATTATCATGACCACTAAACCATTTCCCCGAAGCACCACATTTAGAATTTTTTTGAACAGTTCTCCACTTCAGCTCCAAATTCTCCAAGAGTAAACATGGCATAGACAGAAAACCCCTGCAAGTGCCCAAATTTGGGGTTCTTAACTTTTCTAGGCGGTTGTGGTGGTGCTAAGGCTGCACCAAAACTTCCTGGAAGTACGAGGGTACTTTCCAGTAATTCCAGATGCAAACATGCATTGGTTGAAAAAGAGCTACAAAAGGAGAAATTAAATACAGTAGAAAAAGACCATAATTTTTTTCCTCTCTCTCCAATGTCCCAACCACTCTCTTAGTGAGAATACACTAGGCTTTGATTAGCAAACACCCAAAGTTTAAACTGGGGTAAGTTGATGATGTCAAGTCTTCCTTGTACGCTCAGCATGCATTTCTGAGCTGGCTTTTGGCAAATACATTAAACCCTCTCCTTAATTGTTGTGAGGCAGCACAGCTCACCTTTCGTATTCTTTCTAGCACATGGCATTTTATTTTATTGAGCGTGAGCTCAGCGTCAGCGATAGCCATAAATTTTACTACTTTAATAGTATATGTTATCTGACATTTCCTAACACTGAGCTTTGGGATTTGAGACTGACCAGTCCTGACAGAGATGGATAGTTTGCATAAGAGTTATAAAGGGAACAGCAGAGGCTTCAGTGATATTTTAAGCAGGAAAACTCTGCAACGTACTTTAAAAAGTGAAGACACAACTAGGAAAATCTTTGGTTGGTAACCACAGTCAGGAAATGCCAGCAAATGTTTTGAGATGCTAGCTGAAAATTTGAAAAATGTTAAAAGCCAGCTTTGCTACCTTTAGCAGTGAACTATAAAGCTAATCACATATATTTTTGGGGTCCTTAACACGGACCAGATGGAACTACACCGCATATTAATAAAAAACATTCTCCAGTTTGTGGGCTGGTTTGAATTTTAGTTCATTGGATAAATGTGGAAGACAAAGTTACCAAGTAGGTTTTAGTCTGAGGAAACCATGAAGCAATTAGCAGGAGTTCAAAGATACATTTTCAGCCATTGGACACCCTTTGAGATTTCACATGAAAGTTACTGCAAGTGAAAAAGGGACATTATCAACTTGGGACCTCCCCACATCCAAACAAACTAGGAGGGAGCAGGTGTAGCACCTGCTCCTGAGCTCCCAGGTCCATCTGGGGGTGGGGCTTCAGCTACATCCTACTGAAGCCTAAAATCAATCAGTCAATCAATCAATCAATCAATCAATCATTTTTCTCATCTCATTTGGTTAGAAGTAACACTAATGAATTGGGGGAAACCTGATAACATTAAATGGATATAGATTAAAAACCTGCAAGGTAAATAAACTGCAGAGAATAATCTTGAATCTCTTTTTAAGTTATAGAATTATTTACTTGTTCTGATCTGAGCAAACATAAAAGAGTACCTCTCCCAGGCTCCAGGCATTGTTACCATCAATTAACTAACAATTCCATAAACAATAAAAGTATTACAAAAACAGCAGCACATCCCCACCTACACATTAGCACCAGTCAGCAAAAACTCCACTGAAAAAACTACAAACACCACTTCCTACTTCTTGAATTCCCAAAGGAAACTCCACCCCAGCTACTGCAATCCAAAGTACAGACTTAACAAAGTGCCTGAGAAGTTAAGTGGCAATTTTAGGTGTTACTTGTAAAAGAAGTAAAACAATTTCAGACACAAGGGTGAGTGTAAGCTGAGAACTCCTTGAATACAGACTTCTCCTCAAATGATGAGGTCTTGCTGAGACTGTTCTCTGTTTCAGGATGCTGAAAGATGAACGGGTCTGGATTAAAATAAATATATAAAATTAAAAACAAAACAAAACAAAACAAATTTAAACCGTTCATCACCAACCAAGCCCAGCAACAGTGGAGATTCCTTGCACTAGGTGCAGATGTTGTCAGGAGAGGTCTCTGCAAGCATCGCCCCATCACTGGTTGGAGGCAGAGGGATGGTAGGGAAAGGGAATCCCAGCCTGCTTCCTCCCTTCCTCTTCTCCCTCCTGCAAGCCCACACTTGCCTCTTCCCCCTGGTTTCTCAACTGTGCTCTCAAGTTTCTCTGGGTCAAAACAGCACCAACCTGGTGAAATCCAGGGAGTCATGCAGATGTGGCTGCATGTGCAAGGTCATATTTTCTGACTCCCTAAGGATAGGCAGAAGCCAGTTTAGCCAGGCTGGTGAACATCTTTGGTCTTAACTTGGTAAAGAATTCTCTTTAAAAAAAAATTTAAAAAAATCCCAATTTCTTACTGCTCCTCAGATAATGTTCCACAGATCCCTAAGCACATGTACACTGTTACCACAAGCAGAGTCATTGCTCCTGCTCTGGTTAGGCAAGCACTAATTTAGGCCAGTACCAGCAACCTGTAGAACTGCAGGCTGATATGAATTATGCAAACACATCCCGCATCTGAAAAAATGTGTGGTTTTTAACTACAGCATTTCAGCTGACAGCAAGCCAAGATCCTACCTGGTACATCTTCTCCGAAGTATCTTGGAAAAATTCTGCTATCTCCAAGAGTTAATGTGGAATGTTAGGAGAATCAATTCAGTCTTTAAACTGTTAAACAGAAGGACTTTAATCCCATTGCAGATGCATGTTTCAATACAAAGTGAACTTTGAACCCTCCACGATTTCTAAGAGTAAGGAATCCAGAGGAGGATCTCCTTCAACCTATGTCCACCAATAAAGAAAAAACTACTTTCTATGGCAGAGGATGGTGATTTATAAAACACAAGTGTAGGAAATCACTATTTACCTTCCTAACAAGCAGCTCCTTCTTGGTTTCTGTGCCATAAACGTAACTTTCTCCCAACAGCAACTTTAAAGATGTTTGTCAACTTCTGTCATTCACAGATACACAACAAAGAAAAATTTGTATCTTTCTAATGAGATGCACAGCCAAGGACGCTTGTCAGCATCATAGCACTGCTGTTGTGACATGTATTTCATTTTATTCAATACAGAACAGCAAAGCTGTTTAATCCAGCAGTCCAAGCAACGTCCAAATAAGCATTAATAACGTGGCGAATAACCGATCATCACTAGATGGTTTTCAGCAAGATAAAGGGGGTGTTTTTCCTACCCCCCCACCCAGCTTTGTAAAAAATCCTCCTAGTTAGAGAACAACAAGGCAGAAGTTCAGCCTGTTGCCTGCTACCTCCTACCAATGTGCACACACCCGCCAGAGCCAACCCCATCCTTGCCACAGCAGCACCACCCTGGTGGGTCGCGGCAGCACGGCAGGTGGAGCAGGGGGCAAAGGGAGAAGCAATTACTGTGTGTTGTGTTTCCTATTTTTCAAGGGAGACAGCAAACTCTGCCTCACAAGACACGTACAAATCTGCGTACAAAAGCCCACCGCGTGATACAAAGACATCTGTGTTTACCAAAGTAATCATTATTGTTTAATGCGGATTGTTTTTACGCCATTTAACAAATAACTTTAGCTCTGATGAACATGGTGATTTTCATGAAAGACTTACAAGGGGAAAAAAGTTTGGCAGAAACGTGGGGCTGCTACCGCATGCCAAGCATCGAGACAGGCACCACAGATTAAGGGCACTGCTCTGACCTCGTGTACTCTCACTGGTACACGCCTGGCCAGCACAGCCCAACAGGGATTTGGTGGCTTGCAGCACAACTTGAAGTCACCCTTGAGCTGCTTCCTACACAAAACTTTGTTGACACCCACTGACAAGGAAAGGCAGCACCCCATCCAAAGCCATGAGGACAAAACGCCCAGCGCTTGCCAGCTCTGCATCCACCCACAGCCTCAAAGGAGTTGTCAGAGCTTGGTGCAATGGGCACTTTTGCCTCCAGGACCTGCTCCACCGCCACAAGGAGGTTCCCCCAGCTCCTCCCGCCTCAACACTTGCAGCATCCTCTCTGCCCCATTGCACCTCCCCATCCACAGGCTCCAGCCTGGAGCAAGCGAGGTGCCTCAAGGGGAGCTGCAGGGAGGCAGGCGGGGCTGACACTCGAGGATGGGGGAGCTGGGAGGCGGAGGAGTGAACCGAGTCGAGACCCCGCTGCATGTTCAGTGATTATAAGATTAGTGTGGTTTTATTTAAAGTATTATCCGCTAACATCCCGTATTACAAAAGTAGCACAACAGTATCGACAGACTGTCAATATTAATAGGAGTGTCTAATGTTATATCAATACTAATTTAATTTCTGTTATCTGCAGGCTGCAGGGCCTTTCTGAAGAAACAGAGGAGCAAGAATGAGAAAGCCAAAGCAGTGACATAACAGGAAAACGAGCCATTCCTTCAGCTTCTCCATCATCCAGTGGCACCCTGCTGCTTAGCACAGTTATCCTCGCTTCTTCTTTTGAGAAAAAACATTGACAACAAAACCCTCTTCAGTTTCTTCGATACCATCAGGACGTCTGCACTCTCCTTTTCCTTTTGGCCAAAAACCATCTCAAGAGAGCAAAATTTTTCCTAACTATGCACACCCAAAGTCTCTAAATTAAATATGCCAGACAACAGCAATTACAGGTCGGATGAATAACTCGCCTTGAAGACAAATAGTGTTGATTCACAAAGGAGAATTTCTAGACCAGGGAACGACCCAATCTCACATAGACCTTAAGGGCAGAATGCAAAAAAACATGTTCTTCATTTCATATGCAAAATACCTATTTTTAAGGTAAAATTTCTTCAAGATGTGTACTTCAATGAGGTTTGAATAGGTGTCCCTAAGAGTACAGAGGTAGTGACACACGGTAGTAAGCCTGCCCAAGGTGGCAGGTGCTGGGAGGTGAGGAGAAGCCCTCATCCCTGTGAGAAGCTGTTCAGAATCAGGAGCAGCATCACCCCTGTGCTTCCCACCACCACTAATGTACTTTAAAAGAGAGAAGAAGACAGGCCCGTGGTGACCAAGTGTCAAAGTGAACAAAGTAACTGAGCTAATTATGTAAACATTTATTATTAATAATATTTAAATATCCTGGTTTGCATTTTTCTTTTTGTGGCAGAGCGAGCAGCATCTAAGGTCTCAGAATTATCATCTCAGAACTGAAGAGGAAGCTGCCTAAAATGAAGATACAGTATCAAAGAAGAGTAGTTCTCTTCCTTTAGCACATGAATGATCCCAACTGTACTCGCTACAAGGCATTAAGTGGAAATGCAGGGGAAAATATTCTTCTCTTTAAATACATTTCAAATAAGTGATTTATGGTTTTCAAACTGTGAAGGAGAGAAGTGGAAAAGAGGGAGGTACTGGGGTAGGAAATTGGCTTACCTCATGATACTCTGTGAAGTGTGACCAGTTCCCATGAACGGGTGAATCCTCCTTCCCTCATTAATGAGGCTGTAGGTTTGCAGGTCCCCGCCCCTGCACATCAAGGCACTGGGAGCCACCCCACCACCAACTGACTTTACATCACTGTGCCAAATTTCAAGGGTAACAACACCTAAAGCTCCTTGAAAATACCTCAAGGGGGGGACTGAGCATGGGGCAGCAACTCCAAAAGGCCAGCAATGGGCTGGGTGGGAGACAGACCCACCACACTCACTGATGCTGGGCCACATCACCATCAATGGTGGCATCTTCCAAACTTCATGTTAGAACAAGATGAAGCAATATTTAAAATGGAGGTGGGGAAAAATTTACTTTTATATCGCCATTAAAATGCTGACTTCTCTACCCTAGCCTGTCTGTGACCTCCCAAGTTCTTCTGCCAGATTTAAAGAAATTTCCACTCCCAGAAAATTGAGATCTACCTTCCAAAAGATCTTTGCTGTTACCGATGCCTTCAGTCACAGAGAGTACTCTTAATTGCTGTTCACAATAAAAGACATGTTGGAAAGAAGGAAAAGGAAAAAGGGAAAAGGGAAAAAAAAAGGTAGAAGGAATAACATTCTGTGGCCTTTGAAAACCAGGAGACTGTGCTGCTGAACAAATTGCTTCCAGGCATTTGGAGATGGAGCCAGAAAAGTATCTTTGAAAGAAAAGAACTGGTGAGGAAGCCACAAGCAAGCAATGCAAAGGGAAAAACTATACCATAGGGAAGTTAATCCAACAAGAGTCCCATAAATTGGAAAAGGATAAGAATAAAAATTAGGAGCCCCTGACAAGGATTAGTGTTAAGAGGGGTAGTTTCCTACCAAGAAATGGGTTTGAACAGCTTGTGCACAGCACAGCCAAGGACCTCAGAGGAGGCGGCAGGAAGAAATTACAAGGCATGATGACGTAGGTCTAAGGAAGCAAAGATGAGCTTCTGGGGCTGAGCGCCCACCAAGAAAGCCCAGGTCACCTTGAGGGATCTGCAGAAGACAACAAACCACTCCAGCCTGGTCATGAAGGTTTGCCTTTCTCTTTCAAAGCTCCTAACTTGCTTGTTTGGATTTGCACCCACAGCAGCAACCCCTTCAGAGGATGAGTCTGCCCTCCTCAGCAAGGGCTGGGTTCGCCCTGCTTTGCAAAGCCCCACACCCCACGCCACTGTGGGAAACGAGCCACCAGCTCCACAAACTCCACAGCACAGCTCAAAAAAGGGATCTGCCACACAGGAACCCTCCTTGCCAGTTTCTTCTTACTCTTACCTCTCTCATCTTTTTCTGCTCACCACCTCCCATGTCTAAAAAACCACCATTTCTGCAGCAATTCTCCCTCCTTGGCTCTTCACAGATCTCCACCCCCCTTTTCACCCAGCATAGGAAGCAGTGCCAATAGCAGGGGCAGCCAGAGCTCATACCTTGCCTAATGAATGCCAGCCAGAAGTGATTTGTAGGCATCAAGTAGATTATTATTTTTTTGTGAGAGTGGGAAAGAAAAAGATGGGCACAAGCTTAAGGTGTTGTTGATGAATGAAGATGAAAAGAAGGTTTCAGGGTGAGAAGTGTTTGTCTAGTGTGACCTAAACCATTCAAACCTCATTTGATAGATGATGGACATTTATTCCCTGCTATGTGTCACTTCCAAGACAGAGGTTTATATTAAAGAAGTCTTCTCCTTCTAACTTGTTCTTCACTTTTTCCTGGAGTTTATCACACAGCACAATACCTGGAAACATAATCACATTTAGCTTTTATAATAAAATCATATGGTCACCAGTAGTACATATTAGAAGATGCATTTTATTGTTTTTCATTATGTAATTGTGTGCTTCATTGCTTTTCATCTATTTTTCCTTGTTGTGGGAGGTGGCACAGCACAGGAATAACATTTTTCTGGGGTTGATCTTCTAAAGGCAAAATGAAACCAAGCCACCCGTGCTCTGCTCAGATGCAGTGCCACCATCCTTCCCTCCTCTCCCCACAGGCAAGTACCTGACTCTGCAGAAGATGAGTTTGCAGTCCAAGGCAAGAGAAATGCAGCTTTTCTACCACACAAAGCTTGTCCCTACTCAGAGAAGCCCCTCAGCAGTAAATATCTAAAGCATGCAAGGATGCCAAGCATAGCAGTGGCTTTAATCACCAGAGAAGAGATGTTTTTAAGTCTTGCATTCAAGCCACTGTGATCCTTCCTCCCACGCACACTCCAAAGGTCTCACCCAACACTGGCTGCAGCGAGTGGGGCAGGCACAGGAGCCCACCACACAGGCAAAGCCATCTCCTTGGATGACTCCACACTCCCACACTTGCAGAGCTTGTTTGCCCACAGGTTCAAAGATCTCAACCCAAACAAAGAGCTGCCAACCAAAACCAAAAGCAGAAATATACTCACGCCCACCCCCTTCTTCCCTTTCTATTGTCATTCAGTGGGTTTCATCTTGGCAAGATCACACCCCAGGAGTTACTATTCAATCTTCCCTCTTCCCATAAGGCATGAAAACAGAGAGAAAAAGATACTGCTATGATAATATCCACATGCTGCTGGAACTAGTGGAGAGACTCCTGCAACACAAGTGGACATGAGATGCTTGACCTGGACTGAGGACAGCAGCAAGGTCTGCAGAGCAAAGCACCAGCATGTCAAGAGCCAAGAATCAAGCAAAACTGAAGGACAAACATGTTTTCCCTTCTTAAGCCCAAAAAAGGATGTCTTTGCTTCAGATCTTGGTTTGTAACTTCATGAGAAGTTGAGGTTTGGAAAGAAATAGCCTGTATTGTGAAACACACTTTCTCCCAACAGCTGATGTTACAATTAGTTTTGAACATGGGGCTCCTCCTAGTAAGAAACATGATCAGTCAGTTATAGATATTTACATTCCTATACATTAAAAAAAAAACACTTTATGCTAATAAATTATGCAACTGAATGATTATTGATGGGACATGCTCCTGTTTAATATTCACACACAGCACTGTAGCATTTAACTGCAGGTAAGATGTGCTCATTTACTACATCTAGTCCTTTCAACGTGTCCCCAAATTTGTTTTCTCAGCTCACTAAGACTGTTATCAGCATTGGCTTTTGGGGAGTTCATTTTACTTAGATTCTCCATTAGAAGACAACACCACGGGTTGACTGAAGCCGTATTTCTCCATCAGAATGTTGATTTACAATGGAGCAAAACACATTTTGTTCCAGTCCTGGCCCTGATCGAGGACACCACCTCTTCTCTCTGTCCTACTCAGCAAAAAAAGACAAATGCTTGTGGTTTGAGATGCTCCAGTCTCCCACAGCACCCCGAACACACAGACCTCGTGCTAGTGCCCTTCCTCTCCCCATCATCAGCACATTGCCACTGCAGCCCAGCTAAGCCTTTGAAGGCCTCACTACTGTGCATCCAAGCTCAAAGTAGGAAGCTTGAAATTATGCTCCATCAAGTTGCTCCGTCTCACTACACTTTTAGAGCTTAAAAAAAGTATCAAATTCTATTCTATTTCTCTCTACACAGCTGCATCTCTAATGAACCCCCATAAAAGTTAAAACTTACATTCAGTAATCATATGCAATTGAAACATCATAAAATGAGAAGTCAAGGAACTGTATGTGGGCTGCAATGACTTGTCTTATTGTATTCATTCCCTTAATAAATATATCTTAAAAATAACCTCACAGTCACACATTTGCAATATAATATAAAAATAACATTGGATTCAAATTATTAAACAGGTAATTTAATAGAACGAGAATTGAAATGTAGGACAGTGTGCAACTTTATGCTATAGGAAAAGGATGATTTTAGCCAACACAACTATTTTTCTTTTTTGCATTATCTTTGCATTTATAATACTACAACATCCACATAACCTTGACACTGTAGTCACCTTAGTAACAAACAAGTGTAACATTCACTTATAATTGAAATTCCAATAGGGTATTTGGTTCTAGTAAAACAAAAATCGGAGGTCCCTATTTCTTTTTTTTTTTCCCTCAGTTCTTTTTTTTCTTAGTCACATATACAGAGGCTAAAAAGATTTAAAAATAGATATATTTGTACACTATTAAATCTACAAAGCAGAACCATTTAATTTTAATTTAACACAAAACGGAAACAAATATAACACCTTTAAAAGACACAATGCTAAAAAGAGAAGCAAATTATTTCAGTTCTGGATCAGTACAGCTTGGCAAATTCACACTGAGTGAAGGCCAAGATTTAAACTAGCCTTACAGCTGAGAGCTGTGCCAGGGGACCCTGTACCAGCAACACCAGCAGGGCAGAGGACAGCCTCCAGCATGCCACCACTCAGAGCTGGTGGGGGGGGATGAGTGGCCTCAGCCCAACCATCAGGACTCTGCCTGGCACAGACAGTCCTGATTTCTTGCTTGGCTTCTGTTTTTCAGAGCTGGTATCATTTAAAGTGGGGTATTTTAAATGAAAGAAGGAAGGCAGAGTATCCATCAGCATTCAGAAGAGGAAAGGTCTGAGCCCCTCCAAACCAAAGTCTTTTGCTTAAGCATGGCCAGGAACAGAAGCTTCAGAGAAAGGTACAAAAACCATCTGAACTGAGGGTTTTCACCTCTGGGAAAAGAGGTTTCTGCCTAACCCTTTGCTAGGTTTGTCCTAGAGGAAGAGAATTTGTATTCTTCCTAACATGTGAAAGGAACTGAACCAAAACTGCTACTACTCAAGATACCCTGCAGATGTTTGTGACTACCTATAAAGTTAAATCTTCTTATTGTTTCACAGACTCCTTTCTAACTGGGATTTACAGTTTTATTGAATTATTAGCTAGTTCCATTTCAGGTAAAAAAAAAAAACAACAAGCAAACAAAAAAACCCAAAACACAAGTGCGACTTAAATCATCTGAAGGCATCTTTTACTTTTCTCCTGTTGACTTGCTCTTCTCATAGACCCAAAGCCACAAACTTTCTGCCCCTGCTGAAGAGCCACCGGCACAGCCCCAGCCACGCATCCCACTTGTCAACTGGAGCTGCCATCTGCCAGGGCTTCATCCATCCAGGCCATCACGCTTTTATTAAGTCCCTGATGAGCGTGATGCAATTAACGTCGCCTTAGAAGCCACTACACCGCAAATGAAAGGTGACAAGGAGTTGAGACAGTAGCAGGGGGGGCACAGAGGAGAGTAGACCAGCCAAAGGACATGACAGACCATGTGGTAAGGTGGGTTTGATCTGCCTACATCCCGGGGGGGTGATGGGGAGGGAACGAGGCAGCAGAGAGTCTGGAGAAGTGAGACTTTTAGAAAGCTCTTCCCACCTCACCACTGGAAGGGCAAACTGGAGGCGAACACCCGCTTCTCATCAGGCTACTCTGTCGTCAAGCGTTTGGTCTGTACGTTGCACCGTGGTGCCCGTCACCATCAAACACCCGATGGAGCAGTTGGGTAGCTGTGCCCTGCTGAAGGCACACGAGATGCCACCAACCCCAGCGGGAGGTCCACGCCCGAGCCAGCTGCAGGAGTGGGCTCCTTCTGCTGGTGGAAACAAGGACTCGGCTAAATGTGGCGAGCTACAAGTTTCTGCAACAACGTGCAAGTCTCCAACATGTGGCCCGTAACGTAGCTGTTGCCATGGTAAATATTCATGTTTAGTGAAAAGTGTTAAATCTTGTATCATAAGTTAAATCAGCTGCCAAGACACATTTTCACAAGTAGGGGAATTTTTGTCTTTTCAGAATGGAATGTTTTTCAGTTGACATTGATTTTTCCCTAAAATAAGTCCCCCAGAAAGGAAGCCAATCACACGTGAGGCAGTCCAAGAGCTGAATTACTCTACTCCTTCTCTGAATCATCAACAAGTGTTGTGTGCTGGTGCGTGTGTTCGTACAAATGCCCTGTAGCTTCATAAACCCCAGCCTCTCATACAAATGAGCAGTTGTACAACTTCTTTGGAATATTACGTTAATGATCCCAACAGCACCAATACGAAATGTTCTGGGTGGTTAGAATTCCAACAAGTAACTTTTCTAAATAGGAGGCATCACAAAAGAAATAATTAAATTTAACTTGCCTTCTCACAAATACAACACTCCACCCCGAGTCTGAATATACAGTTGTATATACAGGACAGAAATAATAAAAGCGTATTTACTTGGTTTTGTTTCTTGTTCAGTGTTTCAAAAGAGGACAAATGGTCTTAATACAGTTTCAGAGAGATAAGCCAAAATTAAAGCAGAATTGGCTAAAAATACACTTGTTACTTTTATTCATTTAAAAACTGTTGGGAGGAAATCTGACTGTTACCAGTTCAAGATCTTCAAAATTACATGTATGTGCCCTTCCACTCCTGAATTACTCAAAATTGGCTCATTCTAGCATCTTCTGGTTAATCTTCCATATTTAAAGCAATATGCATTTCCAACAGAAGGTTCTTTAGAATAAGGGGAAAAAAATGGTAATTAGGTAATTAGCCCAATTTCATTCAGATCAGGGTAAAAAACTCCACTGATAACAGAGTAACAAAGAACTAGTCCTAAAATCTGAAGAGAAAAGACAACGCAGTCATGTGCTTTGACAGTCTGCACAAGAAATCAAACAACAAATAGCAATGACCATTTTACCTTCTCCTGCCCAAGCCCCATACCAGGGAGAACCTCTCCCAGTGACACACAGAGAGGACTCAGCCCCCAGACCAGCCTTGCTAGTACCACCACCCTGCCCAATGGTGGAGAACTCTTGTCAACACTGGTTTCTCCTCTTCCACATTCCCCTCTGCCAATCACAAACTGGATTTCACTTTGATTGTGTCTTCCATGGTGAGGACTTCACCCAACAGATTCCTTTCTTCTTTACCTGCCTCTGAGTAGCAACAGCCAGCAGCCAGTCACATCCTTGTTTCTAAGTTAAGAAACACTTCTGATTCCTCCTCCTCTCTCTAATTACTGCTCCACAATCGATTTGCCGTACTCCGTGCCAGATTCGCACCTTAGCTCCTCACCTCTAATCATTAAAACTCAAACTCTCCTCCCATCTTTTCCACAAAAGGCATTTTCTAGCAAGCAAGCTAGAAACCTCTCTTACCTTGTTCTCTACTGAAACCAGCCCTACCAAAAGGCTGAAGCATATTTAGCACTCCCAGTTCTCTGCTTGTCTCTTTCTTTTATTTTACATGGTTCAATGTTCTCATTCTGCCTTCTCTCCTTCCTTCTCTACCCCAGTGCTACAAAAAGACATCTTCTGTGACACCTTAAAAAAAAAAAAAAAANAAAAAAAAAAAAAAAAAAAAAAGAAACGAAATAAAAGATCTCTGAATTAACATGACTTGCACTGCGTGGTATTTTCAGACCAGCCATTTGCTAATGTCACAAACACAATTAGGAAGTCAGGGAAAGAGCTTACAGGAGCAGATGAAAGCTGCAGAGATAAAATGGGAAGCTTTTACCTGCCAAGCTCCCAGGTTAGGGCTCTAGCTTGCCCTGGGATCTAACAAAGCTACAGAAGACCCATATTAAGGAGATACAGAGTCACAATGCTGTAAATATCAAGTGTGGCTTTTTCCATCCTCCTATAGACATGGATTTTTGCTACCTTAATTTGCAGGCTGGTAGCCATAGGTGGTTTAAATTCTTGGTATTATAAAAAGCTCAGAGCTTTACTGACAATTAAAAAGAGCTTTTACACATGCACAATAATGCTTCTCATGCTTTAAAAAAAAAATAATATGCATATCCATATTACCATCATAATAAGTGCCACAGACTGACATGATATGATTGAGTATAATGGCTCCTTTGGAGCCATTATGGTCGATCAGTAAATAATACACTTTTGAAATTGTCTAACTACATATTTACACTTGTCAACTCTCATACACTTCAGTGACAGAATTTAAAAGAAACACTGTAAAAAACTGTAAGAACATTACACCACAAAAACATTACACTGAAGTAGTATTAAGGTTTGACTTAAACCCTCAAAAACCATGGAAATTTCAGGTTAAGGCCACATCTCTGAAAACAACACCAATCACCGAGCTGCTTGTGGTGGCCTGGGTAAAGTGAGGGATGATGCAGGGTTGGGTTGGAAGGCAGGGGAGCATGGGGGTCATGGTGCTCCAGGGTATCAGGTGAGCACCAAGCCATTGTGGAGGGCTCTGGACACCATATTTGCTGGCAAGAGCCAGTCTGCCAGCAAGACACTATGGTATTTAAGAAAAACCAAATCAAACAACAAAGCCTGGACCTTTCCTCTGTTTATTCAGATGAAATTCCCAATTAAGCTGAAAAGAGTCTTCACTTACTTCAGAAGACACTCTGTTGAGACACTGGGAGTTTTGCCTGACTGAAACACATGGAGAAAAACTTCAGGCTTTGACCCTAAAAAGGCATTGTCAAAAAATATGTTAAACAAACATGACAGTGAAACATTAATATCCCAAAGATTCACTCCATGTGGGGGAAAAAAAAAAGACAGGGAAACAAGATGTTTTTTCAAGAGTAAAATAATGGGCTTGGCATTGGCTTTTTTAATTGATA
Source organism: Ceyx cyanopectus (assembly GCA_013401355.1). NCBI lineage: Eukaryota > Metazoa > Chordata > Aves > Coraciiformes > Alcedinidae > Ceyx > Ceyx cyanopectus. The sequence goes on along the minus strand of VYZU01029639.1, from coordinate 39,025 downwards.
ATTCCGTGTCTCTTGTTCAGCTGTAGTCACTTCTGCTCCCAGCAGCAGTGGCAGCAGCTTTATTGGATCCAGTAGAAGCTCTGCTGAAAATTATAAGCATCAAGCCCCCAAACACTGTCTGTCTTCTGTGAGGGTCACATCCTGCTGCCCTGGAGTCAAGGGGATATTGAACACTTGCGAGATGTCAAGAGCCACCCCAGCCCCATGGCACCTCTCTCGCAATGACGGGACCACAAACACTGCAGGCATCCCACACTACAGTCCTAAACCACACTGTAAAAAGCAATGATGGTTATTTTCCTAGAGCAAAGGTCTTCCTTTCATGTATCTGTACCTATATCTATCTCCTTGCTCAGACTTCCCCATCACCTACCTTGTGAGAACAAAATCCATCAAAGCTTGGCATGGCAGGCTCTGGAAGCTGTTTGAAGACACAACCACCACACCCCTGTCAAGAGGGAATTCCAGCTCTGTTTTATAGTCAACTCTCCCCTCGAGTGGCTGATGACAAAGCAGCCTCTCTCCACGCTCAGCATCTGGGATTTTACAGCCGCTGTATATAAATGGGATTCTCATGACAAACAACCCTGTATTCGGTTTCCTTGTATATCTGAAAGTGCGAATGATCTCTTAAGGCTCTGCCAGGAAGCAGTATTAATGAAGACAAAGAGTATTTCAAACTATGTCTCCCAGGAGCATTATCACAATGACAATATAATGACTTTGTCCTACACAAGTACTTTAAGTCTACGTCCTCCTCCTGACTCAGCTCTTCAGGACACCCCCCTCCCTGCACACACGATGGCCCTCACAGCCCCCTCCCCTCAGTCAGCATCCCACCACCCCACGGTCGCCTGAAGAGGACAGGATCTGCCATCAGCTTGGTGAGCTTTCTCCAGTCTCTCCTTTCATAAGCCCTCCCTGGAGATGTTTGCTTTTGATTAAATATTATAAACCATGGTACAACGAAGACTTAAATAAACCCTGTTGCCTTTTCACTTTGCACAGCGTCTGTCTCCTCTCACCCTACCTCGCAGCTCATGCAAATGTCAGAGTAAGAACAGTTTTTACATCTCTTCGGGTCACCCCAGAATGATCTAAGCAAAAGTAAACAAACTACTGAAGTCTAGGTATTTTCACTTCAGATGGGATGTAAATCAGTGGATGAAAGCTGGGAATAAACTGGCAATCCAAGGGCAGCTTATTAAAGTTTCCTCCCCCAGCTCAGTGTTCCCTCAGTGTAATCGAGCTGACATAACCCTACACATTAAGGGAAAAAAAAAAAAAGAAAAAAAGAAAAACACCAACCCAAAGAGATTCAAATACTTCCCCCAGAGACAAAGACACTCTTCCTTCGAGATGTCTGGCCAGCTCTTACCAAAAGAGAAAAGCATTGCCCTACCAAAGGTAGAAATCTTCACTGGTAATAACTCAGGAGACTGGACACCAACCCAACTGCTCGAGATAGGCAGAAGCTTCATGTGGGACACCCCAGTGAGGAGATGAGATGCCATGAGTGCTTGGGTTGGGCACAGGTTTCACATGGGACACCCAAACACAGAAGAACTTGGAACACAGAAGGTGCTTGGTTCCTGCTGTAGCACATACACCACTTCTTGAACAATAACTAGAGGAAGAGCTTCATCTCAGGACTCCAATCAGAAAATGACTGGTCCCGTGTAGAGCTGAAAGCCCCTAGGAATATGGGTTTTTAAGAGCAGCAGCTCTGCCACCTAATTGTCTGACCAGTGGGTGCCCCAAACCCGCAAACTCCTCATGCCATTATCTCCTAGCAGAGAGATGTTACATGCTTCCACTCTTTCCTCTCTGCCTCCTTGTTTAAAGCTTTCTGGCTGCTAGTGAGGAAATGAGTCTGTCTTGCTCCACCTTTCTCTCCATCACCTTGCTGTCTGTGAGGACTGGTGAGAAAACATTTCAGCTGCTCTTACACTTCTACAGCATCCATTTCCTGAGGCCCTTATGGCAAAAAAAAGGGCTGTTTCCTATCTCGTGCTGATTATAGCTTTATCAGATAATAGCACAAAGCAGGAATGATCCTGTAAAGTGGTTACCAATACCTAAAGATACCTGAAGAGCAGTGGTGAGACAGAGATCACACTCATGATGTTCACCCACCAATAGACAAAGCCTCAACAGTAACCACAAGACCAGCAAAGCCCATCTAGTATCAACACTTTCACCTGTCACCAGTAGTTATTTGGCTTTTCTGATTTTCTGCACACCCCTTCTCTAATTTTTTTTTCTATTTTAAGTTAAAATCTGCTGAAATTCAGTGGCTCCTGATACAGCAGTGCCAAAGAGAAGGAGCCTCTGCTCCCTGAGAGGGACTTTTCTCAATGCTTGCTTGACACCTAAGATCTGTTTCTTCAATTATGTCTTCCCTCTTACCTATTTTAGACATGAAGGTGTGAAAACATAATAAAAGCTCATGAAAAAAAAAATAATCAAGGAAGCTGAGAAAGTATTCTTCAGATTATATTTAGAGGCCTTGGCTCACAAATACTTTAACACCAGGACAGGTACTTGCACACCCCAGCTCTGCCCCTGTGCCACACCAGCAAGTGCAGGTTCTCACACCTTCCCAAAGTGCCAGTGTCTCCACTTCCAGCAGTGTAAGAAGAAATGAAGTTCCATCAAAACACACTGCTTGCAAGACAGAACTCCAGCTGCAAACTCCACTTTGCACTGTTAACATTCCACATCCAAAGTGCTGGTGTTTTGCAGGAGTTTGTCAGACACACACTTGTGGTGGGGCAAACTCAGAGCTGCATCACTCTGTGCCACTCCTAGTGCAAAATCTATCTTAAAGCATCTGAGGTTTCAACTAAGGGATTTTAAACATGCATTCAAACACCACTACCAAGCCAGGGTGAAGTCTCACAGATAAAAACTATCTACTCAGAACTTACAGTTCACCATCTCCACACTGCAAAACCTTTTCCCATGGAGCGATTTACCAGAATAATGGATGCTGTTTGTATGATAAAACAGATTACTTGAAAAATTGTCCTAAGCAATCACTATAATAGCAAAGTCAGGGCTTGTTCTACTACTGCAACAAACATTCTGTATTTAGTTTCAGAAATATAAAGCTATGAAAAATCCTGCTCATTCAGACAGGATAGAAGCCCTAGTGTGAGGTGTGAGGAGATTTTTGTTCTTAGAAGGCGTGAAATTCCCCTTTCTCCTGGTGACAAGAAATGACCCTCAATGCCCTATCTCCTCCAGGACACAGCCAAAGTGGAAATCATTTTCAAAACTATTATGTACATGGAGTAACATGGTTAACATCATCCAATGAATTTAGATCCACCTACACATTATAAATATATCTAGATACACTGTCACCTTCAGCAGAATTCATTAAAATAATGTTGTATCTTCCTTGTTAAATGTAATTTTTTTAATTGAAATTTAATCTTACTGCATTATTTGGTAGATTTTTAATTGACATTTGTAGTAATTAATTGGTAAGCATTACAGCTTTGTCTGAAGAATTTAAAACTAAATTTGACATCGAGATTGGCCAGCCACTGCTGTGAGGTGCCTGCTGGGAGCATTTCATCATCCTCCCAGCCCCTCCTGCTGATCAGAGGTGGGAGATGATGGTCTCTTTCTTACAGTCATGAATTACATTACTAATGTATTCCATTACCACCACGCAAATGTCATGTTAATTCCTGATCATCATCAAGTCAGACAATGGTTTCCACGCTGGCACCCAGCCAATTAGCGGTGTGGAAAAATATTCCGCCAATTATATAACTTGAATTAGGTTAAGGACTCAAGAGAAAGCAAAATAAATGCTTTGAAAATACTTCTGAGATAAAATGTAAGTTGACACTGTCTTCATGTGCTATAGCCAATGTTATACAATCTGATAGGCAGCTGCCAACATTCATAACTGTTTATTAAATCTAGCCTCTCTTTATGGTGGCAGCTAAGATCTGTATTTTTACCAATATTAGGTTCATTGTGTTATGAAAAAAAAAGACCAAAATACTTAGGAGCATTCACACCAGCTTATAAAACATATTATGTAGTATATTAAATTGTTAAAATTACTTCTTCTCTCCTCCCCCCAGCCACACAGAAAGTTCCATGAACTGAAAAGTTTCAGAAAAACAAAGTCTTTCCATAGCCACTGATGCTTTAAGGAGCAAGTGAGATCCTGTGAGGACAGAAGTGCCATCTCGGGCTGCTGCCTCCCTTCCCTCTGTGTGGCTCTGCCGGGAGATGCCAGACTCAGCTTCCAGAGCTCCTTCCATCCCACCAACACATCTGGGTTATCACAACCCACTGATCAGGGGGAACCCAATCCTGCTCCGCAGCTGCGGACAAACCCCTTCGGCTTTTGTTTCCTGGCCATCACAAGAAGCACTGGGACAAGCACAAGTCCTCCATGAAACCAGAAGCTTGTCCACCAGAGGACATGACCCGGGCAGGAGTGGGGCATCCCTACAAGAAAAGTCACCGTGCAGCATGGTGGGAACATCTCCAGAGGTGCAGGGACAGGGCAGGTTTGTAGCGTTGCCTCGGGTCAGCGCGGGCAGCGTCGTGCTGGCGACTCGCTGCGTGGCCAGGTTTTTAGTACCACCCCATTATTTTGATTTGTTCTGTTCTTAACTCAATTTATTGTACAAGCATGGTTATCTCCAATTTAAAAACGAACACAGCACCAGCTCCTCGACTTTAAAAACGTATAACTACGAGCAATTTGTTAAAGCCTTTTCACCGTATCTTTCTGTCTCATTTTCCTAGGTGCTGCAACGAGGCAATTCACTGTTCTGGCTGCTTACCCTAGATGACCTTTGCCTGCCATAAAATGGCATACAACTAAAAGCTCTGCTTCAAATAAAACCCTCGCCTCTTCGAAAGGCCCGACTTATTCAGCCAACACAATCAGCAGAAACCACATTTGGTTACTCAATAAGCTGGAAACTTCTGAAACACGTACGGCGGTGAATGAATTCCCGACATCACCAGGGACACTCGAGTGAGGAACAAGAGAGACCGCCGAGAAGTGGCTCTCGCTGCAGCCAGAGAAAGGATCACTCCTTTAAGCTGAACTCTCAAGGAAAAGGAGAACAAAAACTGAATTAGCTCAACACGTACCCTCTGCAGTCAGCACATTGCTAGGCAACTTACCATCTCTTGATAGAATTATGGTGGAGGGCTGGTCGTACATCAGGGTTAAGATGAACACGAGCACCGGTTTTGGCCAACTGCTCCTTTCCAGTGGGACTGCTCAGTGCTTGGTCATTTCATATTATTATTTAGCAATACTTTCAAAGCACCTAGAGAGTCTTAATGCATTCAGAAGGTATTTTAAAGCTATTACACGACATGAAAATTTTAAGATAACTGCAAGGAAGTGAATTTTAGGAAGAATAGAACAAACCTTTTCCTTTGTTCAAGACAGCGTTTGGAGAGAGTTAATAATCCTTCTTTTTGTCACTTTTACTTTTTAATAGTGATGCTATCCAGAGGGCACACGACTCAAAACACTTGGCATTTACTCTGGATGGCAGTCAGCCACGGCTTCAAATCTTTGTAACTCAAACTGGTATTTCAAGAGGATGCTTCTAAACACCCTGGTCCTTCCATTTGCCATCACTGAGATCAGCTGCAATTTCATTACAGGTAGTGCCACAGGGCTATCACAATGCCCCGTGATGCTGCACTTAACCCACGCCAGCCTTAGAAGGACCTCGATCTTCATTAGTCACTTAAAATAGCAAGATTCAGACTCCAGACATTATTTACAGTTATTAAAGTATTAAGCAAATGCACAAACTGCTTTAAATATAGGCACATACCTTGCATATAACCCCAAGTTTTCCATGAGTACTTCACAGGCACAAAGAAATAATTAATTAGCTAACCACTGTGACTAAAAATCAATTAATTCATATGTGACAGAGCGGTGAGAAATGTTTGCTTCACTGGAGAAGTCTGGAACTGGTCCCTGTTTGTAGATCTCAGTTGTATCAGGGAGGCTGGTAATTCAGACATGAAGGAAATGGTAAGAATCTCTCTCCTGCATGCACACTTTGAGCTGCCATATGGGTTTATTCAACTGTTTACTACACCAGTCGGTAAAAACTGAACAGCTATTATAATCTTTGCTAAATGACATGGTAATTATGCTACCTCTGGAAAAAAAAAAAAAAGAAAAGAAAAAAAAGAGAAAAATGGAAACTTGAAAAAAATTTTTTTTAAAATCAATTCATTGATGTGAGAACTTTTTATGTTTTATAATCTTCCAATTGAAATGCACTTTCCAACACACAGAGGGATATTAAATATATAATAGAAACCTGAATTTCTTTTAAAAAACAGTTTGTGTTCCCATTTCCTACACAATTAAATTATGCAGATTTCCTAGTTTTGAAAGATTTCCCACACAGACCTTCCGATTCTCCCCTAGATTCAGGTGGCTCTTGTTTTCCTGACCTCAATCTTCTGATTAATGAAGAAATATTGCCTCTCCTCTCGCCTCAGCTATTAAGAGAGGCAATTGGGAGCAGGCAGGTGAGAGGAAGGCTCCCTGTGCCAGGCTGCTGGGGGACAGAGACAGGCGAGAAATGCCACAACTGCCACCCGCTTGGCACAGAAGGGGATGATAGTTTTCTCCCCTGGCTCCCCTCCTCCATAGGGAAATGGCAACTGCCAATTAACAGAGAAGGGGGTCACCCCACACCACCCTTTCAAGTTTAACCAAGTACACCCTGGCAAAAACTAGCTATTAAAGACTTTGTCCCCGGGTTCCTCCAGGATGGGCACCGCAGCACCAATGCCACGCTGAGTGGGGCAAGCACACGTGACGACAGCTCTCCTGTGTACCAGTGACACCATTTTGTCACTGGGAGGCAAGTGCAGCAAACAGTGGCGCTCGTTATTTGTTGGCAATGGCTCCTTTGAGAGCCCATCAGGTGACACACGACAGAGAGGAGACCTCTCCACATTCATATTTAATTGTAACACAAATCACCCACATAAGCATGTTTAGGCTCCATCTGCAAGGTTCCAGTTGCAGGCAGTACCTCCACCTGCATCGTGGAACTCCAGTTGCACCACCAAAGCTCGAGGATTTTGAGAGAAGAAAGGAAGGAGTGATTTTTCTGTATTTGATCATATTTGGTACCACTGCTATGTATTACCATGAGGAATTTATTATTTTTTTTTAAAGAACAGCGGTGATTGCTTTTAAGCACGGACAATACAAAAAAAGAAACCCCAAACCCCAGGAAGAAAAGGGTGAGGGCAAGAGAAATTGTAATAAAGAATAAATGAGAGTTACTATGAACTCAGGTTTGACGACTCACCAGTTTTACTCGCAGGCATCACACATATCCACTCATGACTCAGGGCAAATACGGGAAAGGATCGAAACCCTTATCATGGCAAATGCGTCTGGAAGCCGGAGTCACTCAGAAAAAATGTTCTCAGGAGACTGAAAGACAAAACCATGTTTTAAAACTTCACTCAGTTAGAATCACAGCAAAGCCTACGGTTCTTTGAAAAGAAAAAGTGGTTCTAAATGCTGGAGGTTGGAGAGAGCTTTAGGGGAGTAGTTCTATGTATCAAACATTCACACGGCAGACTTTATTTGGCTTTAAATAAATCAAAACTTGCAATATTAAGAAAGGTTTTTAAGGACACTCTTATTTCACATTTGCAACGTGCTCCTCCGACAGGCAAGCTTGTGTTCCTTCTAAATACCAAAACCTGTCACCGTCCAAATCCACATTCTGCTTGAAAACACTGCGCTGTGCACATCATTCAGATACTTTAACCCACTTTGCATTATCAAAACATCACAGTCTCTGCATTTTTGAAATATTTACTCTCTGCCTTCACTCACTGCATCCTGATAAAACCTTAACAAAATGTAGAATCCCTTGTTGGCAATAATCTTTCCTCTGAGATAAGGAAAAACACATAGAAAAACTATTTGATGTTCAGGGTGAAAAGGCAAAATTTGCAAATATCATTTAAGAAATACCAATTAGTATGTTGTGGGTTTGGTTTTTTTCCCTAGCTATTAGTAACATTGATTGAGTTTAAGCTTAGCTCAGAGGAAGCTCCTTGCTGCACAAATGAAACATTCATTTTACTAGTGAGGGTATTTCAGAATAAGAGGCATGATTTCCTCACTGACAAAGTATCCACCCTGAATGAAAACTCATATCCAGCAATCCAAACAGAGGTGCACCCAGGGCTGTCCTGCATTGCTCCCATGAAACCATATGGGATTTAACCAGCAGCGGCTCCAGTCCCTGCTCAAACTGAGGAAAAGCACCCACTGCCCAAATGGATGTACCAACACCCAGCAGAGCTTCTGCTCCCCAGACCTCCAGACATAAGCCCCAAAGGAGAAAACAAACTTTGACACAGATGAAAATGTCCTAAGGGACTGGGGTAGGAAAAAACACGAAGTGAAAATGGCGTGTGGTGTTTCTGACATCTTCAATCCCCAATCCCCTCCTTCCACAGCTTCTCCGAGGCAGTGGCTGTTCCCAGCCTTTCCACATCTACCAGTACTTTGGCAGTGGCAAGAACTGCCAGCTCCAAATTAACCTCGTGGAGTTAATTCTTTTGGCAGCCCGCCGCAGCCTTCCTGAGGAACATCTGGAAGCTTCTGTCTTAACAACAACTGCATGAAATTTCATAAGACAAAAAAGCAGGTACTTGTCTGGCCCTGGGGCTTCCTCCCGTTCCTTGCTGAACGCAATGCAACAGCTCAAAGCAGATCACAAGAGTTCAGAAATCTAAATATAGGGATTATGTGACCCTATTATAAAACTGTGCTACACAATAAAAATAGATCCAAAGGGTTTTTTTTAGAAAACCCTTGCATTTATGCTAAACATGATTTCTTTCTCAGAGGCTCCAAAATACCTGCAAACCAAAAGTGACCTGCATCTTGCATCAGCTCTATTTTATTCATGAGGAAGCAAAGCACTTGAGAGAAGCAACTGAGCAGTGTCAGAAACACAGATCCGAGGCTCACTTTATTGCTGCTCTTGATGACAGATATGCAGATGGGTTTGTAGCTGAGCAGAAAGCTCCATCTAAACGTGTTGGGGCAGGAGTTCTCCAGCTGACCTGCTGCACCACCGTATTCAACTGCTTAGTAATCCACCCATGATACAGCTCTAGAGCATCATTAGCCTTGTTTGGAAGATGAGGAATTGAAGCTCATTTTGGCTAATGCTTGCTCAGAAGATTTCATGATCTTTTGAGGGAAGATGACTTCTCTAAATATACTTAGCCTGCTGTGGATGAGGGCTATGGTGTACAGAAGCACTGTTCTCACCTCTGGATTGCTCTTCTCCTTCACAACCCTCCTCAAGCACAAGGGAGAGTTCAGCACCTTTGTCCCAACCGAGCTGGGAAAGCTTCTACCTGAGCAATAAGAAACAGTGTTGGGAGTAGATAAAAGACATCCCTGCCCAGCCTGGCCTAAACTCTTGATGGTGCGCCTGGGAAAATGTGTGTTTCTCACACCATCAAAAACTGACCTCAACAAAATACTCCACAAAACAGGAGTATTTCTTCAGCCAGGATTCCCAAGGGAACAAAGCTTATGTGATCACCTTGTACTTTCTGTACCCAGCCCCACCTGCATCTTTTGAATCCCTCGGGATTAACGGGAGCAGAGAGCTCCCAAATAGATGAATTCTCACGGCATTAAGTCTGGGGCTTGCGCCACTGGAGGCCTCCAAAACCATTTGATCAGCTGCCTCCAGCAGCCAGCTGGCTCACCAGCACACAACCAGCTCCAGCCTGAGCCGTGCCAGGAGGTAGCCCAGCATGGCCTGGAGGCAGCCCAGGCACTTCCATGGACCTCAATGCTGGAGAGTCTGGTGAAACCACATGTAGTGCTGAAGGGAAGGGTGGAGGAGGAAAAGGAGCAGATAATAGATCGGTTCTGATAAACTGAAGCCTTTAATGATCTACCCACGCACTCGAGTTCGATCTGGCATTGACAAATTGAAGCTTTTAATGATGCGCCCACACATTTGAGTTGGACACTCCTCTTCTACAACTTTCACAAAAATAGCCTGCTGGCTTAAAAACAGAGAAACTCTAAGAATGCTGAAACACGAGCGAAACTCTTGACCACTCTGGAACAACCTCTCCTGCAACAGATTCTTTGATGTGACGTCCAATCCAGACCTTCTCCTGCACTGCCTTGCTCCCATACAGACTCTTTGGAGGCTACAGATAAATAAGGAGCAGGGAGAGGCAGCAGCTTTAACACAACTGAAGAACAAAGTCAATCAAACCTTGAAACGGAAATCTGGGCTTCATTAATTCCAGCAACCACAATGTTTTTATTATCACTGTATTAATCAGAATAGGAAACCTATTAATCTACCCCCCCTAAAAAAAAAATTAATCTTCATAATACTGAACAGATTTGAAAGACAAGTTTCAATATTCCACTATTTAAATCTCAAAGGCAGAGGCACACAGCTCAGATGATCTGGCAGACCATTATGGACTTCAACTCATCACTGTGAGGTCAGCCCTACCAACCTCACTTTCCCCTGATGCTGCCACACCTGCTTGTACATCTCCACCCTGGGGTCCAGCTGCTCCTAGGGCTTTTGAAGCAACCAAGAGCACCATTTCAACTGCAAAAATGGCTGCAACACTTCATGCAATTAAAGAGTTGTCAAGTTGCTGTGACTTCAGAAACAGGACAGTGCATCCCATGCAGCTAGGAAATGCCACCCTGACCCACATCACTGCAGCAACCCCCACGCAGTCATCTGCAAAACACCCCATGGCCCTCAGGAGAAGGGTAGGCTCTCCATGTAGGAGAGCCTAATTTCAAGGAGAAAAATGGTGGTAGAGAGTAAGTCTTTACAAAATGACAGCAACAAGCAGGACAAGACAGCAAAGGGCTGAGGAAATAACAACAAAATCCAAACATGACAAAAAAAAAAAAAAAAAGAGGAAAAGCACCCAAAGCATCTCCAGATACCCATGGCCTGCCTGGAGTGGGTGACACAGCTGCAGTTCTGCTGCTGCTCTTCCATCACCATCCACAGCTGAAGGACAAGTTATTTTGCTACTTGGCCAGATTTCCATTAAAGCAGCTTTCACCAAAAATATCTATATGTACACATACATAGCTAGGCACACATACACCTCCCTGCTGTGTGTGGCACAATGCATTTTAAAGCCTGATCAAAGGCAGAACTCCAGTCACCTTATGCCCCACTGGCATTAGGCTGTTTACTGACAGCAATGAAACTCCCAAATACTGTTTTAACTGAAGATTTCTCACAGCCATGTTGCACAAAAGGAAAACAGGTTCAACTTGTACATCGGCTCCAAAACAGACAACTGCATGAAGAGTTGTGCCCATGTATACATATATACAAAACTGTTTTTAAGTGATTGTTTTAAATTAGAATAAATCTGTGTTCCACCAATTAAGCTTAGAATGCAGGGCTGATACCGTTCACTACTTTAAACAAGTGAACATAATAAATGCAAAAAATTCAAATATTTTAGGGAAAATACTTGGAGAGTTGAGACATTAATTTTGCCATATACAATCTGTTTCGCAGGGATTTAAAAAAGCATTATTGCCACCCTGGGTACATTGGAATAAAGAAGAAACACCATCCTTTCCTATTTACATATTATTTAATATGTACCTTCTTGATCCAGACTACCCAGCTTGCTGATACACGACTGTTAAAAACAAGACTGCCTGTCTAGAAAATACAAAGCCCCCAACTAGATGCATCCTTGCAAGAATTACTGCACTCGAACAGGTTCTAAGTGGAAATAAAATATATTGCCTTCTTGTTTATCCTCCCCTCCAGCAAGAGTCCAGGGGGAGTGGGGCCAGAGCAGCTGCAGCTCCCCAGGGCCTTGCCTAACCATGGAGCTGTTTACCAGCCACCAGCACCAGCAGCAAAATAAGAGGAGGAAGATGAGCCTGGAAAGCCTCAGGATCTCAGGATGTCTGTATCCAGGTGAAAAGAAAAAGACAAAATGAAAACAAACAAAACCCCACACCAAAAAAAAACAAACAAAACAAAAAGAACAAAACAAACACAGGAACAAAAACACCCACCAAAAGAGAAAAACAAAACAATCAAATGAAAACACCCATCCCCTCCAAAATAACCCTAGCAGCCCTATTCTTTTGTCTACCTTATACCTGCTTATCACTGTGGCCTGAGATGCTCAGCAATTTCCTCAAATCTTTCAATATAGATAGCATTTTTCAAAAATAACTTTTTATTTTCTTTTTCCCCCCTCTTTAAATAAATTGCCATTAGAAACACATGGCTCAAAGCATCCTTAAAAGGACCAGGAAGGCTGCTTGCAAGGGGAACTTCACCTCACTGAGCAGTACCATTTGTTCTCCCCTTTCAGCTGGGATCCACCTCAACTTTTTGATGTTGGTTGGAGCTTTTATTTGCAAATAGAGCAGAGCTGCTTGGGACAGAGGGCTCCTCCAGAGCATGCCATGTGGCCTGCACAGATGTTCCTTTTATTCCCGTGTCCCACAAGGCTCTGTGGCTCACTAGTGTTAAACAGATTACGCAAGTAGAACACTTGATTTTGCATGTCCCCCTTTTTTCCAACAGTTGTCTAATTTACTCAACTTGTTTTGCTCCCCCCACCCACCCCCTCCCTCATTCGCTTCACAATCACCACAGAAAACACAGAAAAAAAAGAGGCAGAAGCAGGGAAGTTTCTTCTCCAAGAGCAGAATTTGCAGAAATGCTCAGCATCTGCAAACAAAGCAGAAATGCAGAACAAAACTCTGATTTGGACAGTAAAGTAACTAGCTCATTAGGTACCAGGTTCTTCTAACAACAAAAAAATTAACCAACAAAACTCAAATCACCATATCCCAGTCGCACCAGTCACTGAAAGTAATATAAATTCCCACCCTTCTTTATATGTCCAAATGAGAATTGAACTTTTCAAACTTCAAAACTTGAACTTTATGTTCAAAAACATAAACAAACAAAAAAAAGGGGAGAAAATCTACCCCCAATTACGGGTGCTAAGCATTTGAAAATCCTTGAAAATCTGGCCTTCCCCTCGGTCACAAAGAAGGAGCTTAATTTCCCGGCTGTCAGGCATCCCAATCAACAGTTGAAGTCAATGGGATCTACACACTACCTTATTTGAAATTAAAAAAAAAAAAATAGAGCCTAAGAGGCTCATTAAACAAGTTCAGCTACAGGGAGACAACCTCGCTGCAGAAGACAGCTTTGTGCATCAGCCACTTTGCTCTCCTGCTTAATTTGATTAATCATTTTGGTATTATCCCCAATTAGAAAAGTGTCTAACGGGAAAAATAATCTAAAGAAACACCCCAGAGTTAAGTCGAAGATGCAGCAGAAAACAGCAGCTACTGAACAAGCAGCTACTTGGGACTTCTGGAATTTGCCAAATGATACAAAATTCAAGCTAAAAATTGTGATCAAATACAAAGGCATTGGTGTTTCATCCAGACTGAGGATTTTGATTTTTTTTTTATTTTTTTTTTTTTAATAAACTGAAACCGAATTCCAGATGTTTGAAGTCGGGAAGTAAAAAATGCTTTAGCTGTAAAAACACAGAAAGGTGAGATCAAAAATTCTGCTGAAATACAATGATTCTTAGGGACGAAAGCAAAGCCCTTGCACCCCCTCCCTCAGAATGGGCTGGGAGAGGATTTTTTTCCCCCTCTCTGTGCCAAACCAGGTAGCAGCTCAGGGCTGTGACTGGAGTTTCCTTTTAATAAGGGACAGAGTGGAGCAAAAATCCCCAGGAACTCCCTCAGCAGGGAGAGAAACTCAGAAGTCCCCTGTGTTTCAGATGCTATGAACAGAGCACACCTGGACCTTCCAGCACCCACGTCCTGCCTCCTCAAAACCCACAGCTGGTACCTGGCAGCTCTACCACTGTGATAACACGAGGGCAGGGTGGGATTGGATGCCACAAACCTCAACAAGTATATCCCAAAAAGATGCACAAACCCATCATTCTCCTTTGCCAAACACAGAGTCCAAATCACCCCTGGCACAGCAGAGCCACATGTGAGGCTCCAGCATGTCCTTCAGCATCCAAATACAAACCAAATTTGAACCAGCACAACCGGTCCTTGTTTTGGGGTTCAATCACCAGCACTCAAGAGCTTCTGAAAGCAGAATTCAGGGCAGTATTTTGAGATCACTTATTTCATGCCTGTTGATTTTCATCACGGCACCCACAACGCTCTGCAGAGGAACGTGTCAAACCTGCAGCATCCCAACTCCACCCCAGGAAGATGCTCAGTTTCATCCTAAAATTCAAGGCCAGCAGCAGACATTTGGATTTTGATAAGACGGGGAATATTCATCGGCATACTTCACTAGTGATGCAGGCAAAACTTGCAAACTTAGTCACAGAAATACGACTGAACTTGTCTGCTACCACAGAACAAAGTACCGTCTAGTGGTTAAAATCAGAGGACATGATTCAGGAATGTAAGCCTTTTCAAAGAAGAACTAAAACACATGATTAAGTGCTGCTGAAGTCAATAGGCTGATTCAGAGACCAACTTCTGGAGCGATGGATAATACTCCCCACATTGCCATATGGCTCTCAGTCAAACTTCCTAGAAGCATTTGCTAATACCGGGTTCCACCACAGATTTTGGGAGGCCTGCTTTGCTTTTCTTTTGCTTTGCTTCCCCCCCCCCCCCGCCCCTTTCTTTTTTTAAACCTACGTCTGGAATGATTTTCACCCACTCTGAAGATCCTCTGGGCTCTCACTGACTGAGAGAGAATGCCCAACCGTGATTATTCCAGGGTGGTGCAGACTCATGCAGTGATTAATAGTCTCAAATGAAAGGTTACTTATAAATAATAAATAAATGCAAATACACATTATATAATACATACCATATAACTACATACCATAGGAAATAATAAACGCAAATGCATGAATAATAAATGAATGCAAATTTATTATCATCCAGACACACTTTTTTTGTGCACGAGCCCATTTCAGCAACGACTCCCAGTGTGAGCCTCTCAGCCTCAGTGAGGGATCTCTGTAAACAGTCCCAATCCCACTTCCAAACTCCCCATCCCGACGCTGCCTTCATGACTTGCAAATATTTCCCTTTTCTGCCAGCTCACCAGTTACTGCCACAGTAAAACCTTCTGTGGCACCTTTGCTGCCTCTTATCCTTGCAACCCATGCTGTGCATAGACAGCAGCCTCCTGCCACAGCCTCCTGCAGCCGGTGACAACTGTGTGGTCACCAAGGCCGACCCCCCCAGGCAGGCATCACGGCCACCCCATGCCCAGCAAACCGCACCCCCGAGGTTCTCATCTCCCAGGAACGCCGTCCAAGAGCAGCACCTCCTGCTCCCCAGCCATCCTCAACCCTGCCAACACAAACAAGCCAGCAAACCAAACCTTGGAGCAAGACAAATGGCTACCTAGCAGCATGCAAGGGAAAGCTGGTAGCACCCCAGTGACAGTATTTTATTTATACAATATATGAAGAGGGAAGAGGGAAACCACTGGCAGAGCCACCCACTGACTTGTCAAGCCCTCCCCAAGCCACCCGAGTTAAATAATCCACTGATTTTGCACATTGCCTAATCTCTGCAGAAGTTGAAAAGTGATTCTTTGCGTTTAGTCACAGAAAAACAGCAGAAATAAAACAACAGCCCAATGAATTCCTGTTGGCTTTTTGAAACGCTTCATCACACAGATAAGGCGTAACACGGTTTTTAAGTAGTTTGAAAACACCCTGTTACTTCCCACAATTAAATGAATGTAATTGCAGCCTAAGTCAGCCCTCCCAGCCATCTTGTCTTTAAGGCAATGGGGAAAGAAGAGGCACTACAACATACAGTACTTTTTCTGGCTATTAAAGTGTTTCTCCTTATTCAATATCTAAATTAAATCAAATGGAGTATACCAAGTAAGCCCATAAGACACAGCGTATGATGCAAGAGTCTTAAAATCCTTATCTGCTGAGCACTCCAGCTTAAAGGCTGATGTTTTATGTTCCCCTGCAGCGCACGGGGATCCTGCTGGCTTGGCCAGACTAGGAAAATAAGCTTTGAATGACCAAACGCAACTGCAACTTGAAAAGTAGGAACCAAACCAGACACAACAAACCACAGAGCAGCCACCCCAGCCGGGCCCGAGCTCGCCCAGCGCTGCCGTTCCCTCACGGGCTCGTTCCCCGCTCCCCAGTGGATCTTGAGGGGCTGCTGATAAGATGCTCTCTGCAAGTAGAAGCCAAGGAGTTGGGTCGTTAATCACCAGGTACTTAGCCCGAGATGCAAGGGGGTGAGGAGGAAGGGAGAAAGAGGCGTGTGCCGACGGAGTGACAGGCCCACGGATTCTTGCAAATTTGCTGAATTCCAAAGTTAGGAATTCCTCAAGTTTAAGCGATGCTTGAAACGCAGCTGAGCCAAAATCCACAGCCCTGTCTGGATGTTCTCCCCGCAGGTCCAGGCACTGCGGAGAGAGGATGGTGGGGTGTAGGGGATCCCACCCCATCGTTCACCCACGGGTGGTTTTGGGTCATTTTCTGCCCATGCTGCCCCGCAGAGTTCCCGGGACAGTCATTCCCTGTTCCACTGACTGTGTGTGACCCTGGGCAAGAAGAGGGTGCTCCTCCACATGCCCAGAAGGGAAGTGAGAGGCAGGGAGCACCAAGTACTGCAGAGCCCACAGATATCAGCTGCCTAGAAAGTGAACCCGAAGTCAAGACAAAGTCCAACATTTATCCTCCAAGTTCAGTGTTTCTCTCCTGAATCTGTGTTCTTAAAGCATAATTACACGTGGAACATCATTTTACATGTCCTATTAAAGGCACCACAAAGAAGAGTTAAGCAGCTCAAATATTAAAATGTGAGTAAAACTATTGCTGATAACAATGACATAAATTAATACTGGTAGTTAATTAAGTCTGGCTGCATTGTCAAGACTTTTATTGGAAGACTGAGGCTTTTTCACAAAATTTGTGTTACTAAATAGTATAATTTACTTAAGTACTTAGCTCTACCAGATCCATCAATTTAGTTCTTATTGTTCAACTCATCTGCCCTACATTTAGCATACCTACCCACAGAAACAAACCACACATTGCACCTTATTTCCTCCAAAGAAAAGCTCTGTAATTATCATCACATCTACCGAATATATTTGGAGGTCAAATTTCAGATCTCTTCTTTCCCCCCCACCCACTCTACCTTGCTACCTTTCAAGTTCACAGTGGCAGAAAACAGTTTGGAAAATTTAAGAAATTCCTCTCTGGGCAAGGAAATGCAAATATCACACTTCCTCTGGACCAGAACTCACAACTTGAAAGGAGAAAAGAGAGATGTGGGGAGACACAGAGAGAGACTCACTTAATGCTGCAGAGCAGACACAGGGCTGGAGCTGTGATGACAGCACTGGGACATCCTCAAAACCACCCAGCATTCAAATAACAAAAAGCAAAATACAGCCACTGGTGCAGTCAATCCACAGGTCACCACAACCCTTAAGACCCAACGCTGCTATTTGTGATGAAAAGATAAGGTGGATTTAAAATCATGGCCACTGCTTTTTAATTTTCTAAAAAAAAATCAATAGGAGCTGGGTGCATCGTTCTCTAGGAGCACTCGGAAAAGCCAAATTAACATTGCTGAGGGCATGTGAGGAAGCCTGGCCTTAGCCAGCACCCTCTGGCACAAAGGGATTGCCTGACATAAGCAGAGGAAGGATCAAATCACATTCTGAGAAGCTCCTCAGAGATGTACCAACAACTAATACTAAAATAATAGTGACTGCTTCACAGTAATAAGTGGTAAAGAGGATGGGGCGGGGAAGGGAGGAAATTAAGAAAAAAGACACCAGCCCACAGCAGCAGCTACAAAGAAATCATTTCAGGGCCCAAACCAAAATAGTTATTTCTTTTTAATTTAAACTATTTCACGAAACAACAATACTACAAGCCCACCCAAGGCAGCAAGAAGCCATTTTTACCATTTTAATCAAATCCAAAGCTGATATGCTAACTTAAAGGATCAAGACAAAATAAGATATGTGGGCCGGCAATCTGAATGCCAAGTTTTACCCATGTGAATTCAGTTATAAATGCTTGGAAAATGTGATTCCTTAACTTAGAAATAGCAGCTGTAGCATTCAAAGGTACTCCAGTAATTACTGGAA
Source organism: Ceyx cyanopectus (assembly GCA_013401355.1). Lineage (NCBI taxonomy): Eukaryota > Metazoa > Chordata > Aves > Coraciiformes > Alcedinidae > Ceyx > Ceyx cyanopectus. The sequence continues at coordinate 20,804 of VYZU01029639.1, read as the reverse complement.
TGCTTGCTGAAAAACTAGACAGAAGCTAACATCTTACTTACATTAAATACACATTCACCGCAAATTAAAAGAACCACAGAAAAAAATAAAACCCCAGAAAACAATCAGGCAAGCAGATGTTCAAAAAAGAAGGGGGGAAAAAAAAAAATTAAAATGACAAGAGAAAGCCAGATGCTCATTTCTGGTACTCGGAGTGGTGTGCTGAAGGTGCCCTGCACCACCAGCCTCCCCAAGCCACCAACACTCAGCAGCCAAAGGGATTCAGATTGTCACCTATACATCTGTAAGTGGTAATTTCATCCCAGATACTGCAATAACACGCTGCCTTCAAATCCCAGAAATGCTGCCTAGCCATCTGAGACAACAGTAAAACAAGCAGCAACGCCAAGTGGAGTTGTCTACTACTGCCTGAGGGACTCATGGGTTTAGCAACCGGGCTGGCATAAGGATTATATTATCGAGGAGTGCCCTGCACTGCTTTATTAAGTGCCAGTGAAATGTCTGTTGCACTCACCGCCTGGGAAATACCGTAAGAAATACCAACCACCACCAATCAAAGTACAAATGAAGCCACTTGACCAATCCAGGCTCATTATCAGCTGCTATTCCCCGAAAATAAACCAGTTTGAAAATAACAAAACTGGTGATGTTAGCAGAGATGGGTGGGAGAACCTCTTTGCAGTGAGCAGAAAGCCCCGGGACACGCTGGTAGGAGCAGGAAAGTCTGCACCCAGGCTTTGGAAGGAGGTACCCGAAGAGAAGTTATCTGCAAAATGTGCATCACACTCTCCTGGCTCTCTTCACACCTCCCCCTTCACATCCCCACTCCCATGCACCTTCGCGTCTATTCCCACACTTCTCTCGCTACCCACATCCTGAACATATTTATGTTGTAAATATCCATTTGGAAACACTCCGTATGCTTGTGGCACAGAGAAGGATGCTGCTTTGAGCTTCAGAAGGCAGCTGTCTACTCATGACCCCTCTTCTCCCTTTCCCAACTGCAGGGGGGGGGGGGGGGAATTTACTCGGCCCTCACCCTTATCTTTCATCCACTCAGGAACCAGATTATTGCCTAATTATTCACTGCAAAGCTATTAAAAATTAGAGATATTTCCCTTCGTACATAACGATTTGTCACAAGCCAGACCTAAACTGGGATTGATGAGGTTCCTGGTACCTTCCATTATTTTATTTTATTTTTTTAATTTGGCAGAATTTTCAGAATTTTTTTTTTTGCAGCCCTTCTCACTCCTGACCAGGACAAAATTTTTCCTTCCATCCCTGACACTTTCCTTCTTCAATGAGATGAAGTAAGAGGTGAAAGGCAGCTGAGCCAGCAATAATGTTCCCACTGTCCTTCAGGAAACATGCAGAAGAGTCCAAGTAGTTGGTATGATTCAGAACTAGTGGTTGAAAAAGGACAAAACAGATTACAGCAACACAGAGGACTCCATCCAAAACCTGCATCCAAAGAGACTCCTGCTAACATATGGTGGAAATGTGACTTTCTGCAAATATCCTCCGCAGAAGCCAATTCCTCTCCTCCACCCCAGCCACGTCCAACCGCTCCAGCAGAACGAGCCGTTACTTCCACAGATTACTCAGGATGGGCATCAGCCACGATACACATTTTAGTCCATCTAGCTAATGAGGGATCTGCCATCCAGTTAAGGTGCTCAGACCCTCCAGAGAAATTCACATCTCCTCATTGAGGCTCCTCACTAACCCACGTGCTGCCCAGCCCACTGCCCAGCGGCCGCTCTTCCCAGTCACCGTGTCCTAGGCTCCCAGCACCGCTCTGCTCCACCAGTACAAAGAGAAGCACCCGGAGCAGAATCGCGCTGGGAAAACAGAACTTGGAAAGAATGCGTTAGCAACTTCAATCCAAATATAAAATGCATTTAAAGGTCATAATTTGCATAACTACATCTCATGTTTTTTGTTGTGTATTTTTTCCTTTTTTCTTTTTTTTCCTTTTTCTCCTGTTTTCCCTTTTTTCTTTTTCTATATATTTTCTTTCCTTTTGTTTTCATGTTTTACCTTTCTTTCCCTTTTTTTTTTTTTCCTCCTTTTCCCTCTGTTTTCCCTCTTTTTTCCTCTTTCCTTTTCTCCTCTTTTTTGTTTATCCTTTTTCTTTTCTTTTTTAAATTGCTCTATCCTGGAAGGTGCCAAGTGCTCCTGAGAACTGCCGAGAGCTTCTGCTTCTCATTTAAAGTTTGAACAGTTCTTAGGGCTGCTCAATACTTTGAAGGAGCTACTCCACAAGGTATCCTAGGATCATGCTAATAGATATATAGCATTTTGGGAAGAAATTCTAAACACAAAAAAACCCAACACCAAAATAGAAGAAAAAAAAGTCTTTTCAACAAACAAAATAATTGGAGAAGGCACACGGTCCCGAGAGTGCTTGGCACCATTATCACACACATGACTGGGCTGACAAGGGAGTTTCACTTTCTTCTGATGTGCTCTTGATGGTGGGTTCAGAAAAGCTGCAAAGACAAGCAGCCATCACAGGAAGAGCTCAAAAGGCCACAGGCACAAATCGCCACAACAACACTCATATCATTTTTTAATCCTTTTGTTCACTCAGATTAGCAGCTGCCCCAATCTGCATCCACTGAGGATGCTGCACTGACTCCCTAAAACTTCACCAGTCCTATGAAAAGGGCTGGTTTTCCTTCTAAGGATTATAAATCTTAGAGAAGTGGGTACGAGGGGTGCCCTCCTCAACCAGACTGAAAACCAGGAGATGCTGGAACATTCAGCTTCCTGCACAAAATTAATTCAAATGGCCAATCTGCTGCTGCTCAGTCTGCTGGGGAAAAGATGAAATGGCTAACCTGGTACGGAGGCAAAGGAAAGGCTCGTCACAGCAATGTCTGAGGCTGCTTGCAGAAGGGGTGTTCTGCCTTCTCCTGAACTATGAAGGGAAACTCTGGAGATGGCTGAAAAACTGTGGCTCCAAGCCTGCAGCTCCCCCAGCTTGTATAAATGTGTTTGCAAAGATCAATGCACTCGGCGTTGGGTTCAGAGGCTGAACGTGGCTCTACCACCATTAGCACCTGACTGATGATTGACATGAACCACACGCCACCTACAAAGGCACTGCACAGACCCGAACGTGTGGGAAACTCAGGCTTTTCCAAAAACCCTCTGTGAAACATCTTAGATGTTTTCCCACATTTCTATTTTTAAAATAAATAAATAAAATAGAATACAATACAATAAAATTTAAAAAAAAAAAAAAAACACCACACCAAAAAAACAGATCAAGGCTGCACTATCCGTGTTAAACAGGATCTTTCATTTCTGTGGCATCTGCTTGCATTCCTTTCAAAAGTTAAGAAATACTCTGTTTATTCTGGACTCGGTACAAGATCTTTCCACCAAAAGGCAGCTCCTCCTCAGGCTCTGCTGCAGACATCACCAGTAGAGGAGGGACCCAGAGCACCCATGCTTGCTAAAAAGCAACAAGCATGTTAGAAAAGCTGCGGATTCAGTGTTTCAAGCACCACCTTTTTTTTTTTTTTTTTCTTTAGAAAGGGAGTAAACAGCACACCATTTTCTGGTGAAAACCCTATCAACCTCAACTAACACAGTGAATAACCTCAAAATTAAGTTCACTAAGCCCTCTGGATTCCCTTCAGTAATTGTTAGTCACTGGGTCTTTATGAGAAATGCCCCAGTTCTGACTAATTGTTAAGACAGAACGATGATACACTTGTTTCACTACTACCAACCATAAAATACTCATCTGCTAAGAACTTGTGCATTTCTGGTGCCTCCTGTCCCCAGTCTCACTGCCCTTCTTACTCTGCAGTGCACGGGAGCTAAATATCCTGCTTGCTGCTTCACCTTACCTGGGGTCTCTGAAGGCCCCCAGAAGAAGAGATTGCTCCATCCAATGAAGCAACCAGGCCTCGAGCAACATGAGATGGAAACCTCTTCATCTCCACACTCTCTCAAACTCACATTTTCCAGAGAAGATGAGGAGATTCAAGAGAATCCCTCCTAAGCCAAACTGTGGTGGGGAAGCAGAGGTGGATGGCTCAGAGAAAGACAATGACAATGTCAGTGGCTGGCCCAGGTCAGGAGTGCCTCCAGATGACAGTCTGAGAAGGAAATGAGACCACAGGCCTGCATCGGGTCCCACGCAGACATCATGTCACCAGCCCACGGAGGACAACAGGGCTGAGTGATGAAATACCAACATCTGCAAAGGAAGGTGTCTCCATAAATCTGTCTGTGCCTCAACCCTTACAACACAGAAGGCTTCAGAGACAATCAATAAGGAGGTCTCAAGGTCCTCTGTGACCAACCCACGTGTGGCCTTGTGAGGCCCCGAACCGACCATAACATGGTGCCAGAGAACAGATGGTTCAACCTCCCCGCGTATGCTCCAGCAAGAGAAGATCCACACGCAGTCTCACGCGTAGTAAGAAAAACCCACAGGTTCCCTTCACTGCAAGGCGTGCTTTGCTTTGCTTTGCTTTCTTGTTTATTTGTTTTTAAATATTCTGGCAGTAGAAAGAGAGTCACTGTTTTGTTTTTTCTCCCCCACATATGCTATATAGTTTTTCTCCCTCGTGCTCGTTTCTTGCTTACTCAGTTGACTATAGTCTGCTTCTCTCACAGGAACACTAGCTGTGTTTGTCCCCAAACTCTATCGTGATCCAACTGCTTTGTGTCATCCCACCAGCCACGCTTGGGGAGCTACGATCAAAATATTTTCCCTCGGGTGCCACGACAAGAGATGGGCATAGATGTTATTTCAGAGAAAAGGTGACCTGCAAGGCTGAAGAGCACACAGAGTGTTTTGGCTAGTGAACTCGGTAAACACGACGTGAAAGGGGGGAGTAGTGCTACAAAACAACACCAAGGCTTTGTTCGTACAACTGTGCTATTTTGCCAGTTACACTGTGAAGAAAATACCACGTTTCAGCCGCACAACATGGGAAGTCCCCCTGCAGATTATTGCACGATATGAGCACGCTTTTAGCAACCTTTAAACGTGGCCAATAAATTAATACAGGAGTTCCCAACCATCCATGGGTTGCAGCCGTCAACAAGTAGGTCAAATTAATTCTGGAAGGCCATGAGGGGCACATAAAATAAGTCTATGGCAGCCGTGTGAGGCAGGGATGAAGCAATCCCCACTTGAACTCACCTAGAAGCACTGACACAAGCCCAGGTGCTCAAGGGATGCAGGACAAAAACCATCCCCAGTCCACGCAACTCACCCATCTCTGCAAGTTAAAATTAACTTCCCTGACAAAATGCAAATACATTAAAAAAATACCCAAGCCAATTAAGACACAAGTGTTTAAAGACATGAGTAGTAATTACAAATGTATTATTCATACCTAATTTACAAGATGAACTTCTTTCAGTAAAATATTAAACTGTTTACATGCATCCAGGAAGACAATTTCCCAACCCTTCGTGTCCCGCTCTGAAGCAGTGACTATTGCTACGCAACCACTCCGCAGACTTACAGTGTACACTGTGGAGTAATCAGAAAATGTTTGACCTCAGATATCTACTTGACCCCACAGAAATGCAGACTCGCTCGCTATAAAATCCTAAACAATGGGGCAGACAAGGTCAGAGGGTCAAAGCAAGTATTAACAGGTCATTGTGCAACCCACTTGGGAGCAATTACTTCTGGTCACGGCTAAGTGGACACTTGATTGAATACCACTAAGACAGCTCACATCCCACAGATAACAATCCTCACAGCGATTAAGAATTAAAGCCCCCATGATTCAGCCTTTATTACTCAAATGAACCTAACTATTCCATAAAAAACTCCTGGTATATGCATGATGCAAGGTCTAAATTGAAATGCCACCTCATTAAACAATAATATCTAATTTTATCTAAATGAATTTTCATGAAAGTGCGCCACACAGCTCAGGAATTTTTAAAATGAATTATCACAAGTGATACATAATTTCACCAAAACTGCTGCAGGAAAAAAAAAAAATTAGCTTCAGGGATGAAAGGGAAACATCTATGCTGAATGAAAATTGCACTTCTTTCTGCTTGCAGAAAGGGTAAAAGGGGGATTCAGGGCTTCTGCCAGACAATAGAGACAGATTTTAATCAAATCAACACCTTTCTGCTATGTCAGGTACAGTCACCCTTCCCTGACCACCTGAAAGCAGCCAAAACACGTGGCAATACTCAGTACAAACACAGGCCACTTTCAGAAAAGGGGAGGCCATCTGTGCATGAAACCCCTAAAATTGGGATTTATTATCATAAGCTGTTATGAGAGCCACCCATGACTCTGGCTGTTAACTGGCCTCTGCTGCTTCAGCTGACAAGAGTCTGTACATCCCCTCGGGATGTACAGGTGAAAACCCTGCTCTGACACCTGCAAACACATCCACTTGATGGTTTTTCATTTAAGAGCTCTCAACAGTTTTCCAAAAGCTGTGAGAAGCATGGATGAGATGCCTACTTTAAAGGGGTCCTGTCAGGAATTACTGAAAGAAGAAAAAAAAATAAAAAACCATAACAAACAAGTAAGTGGATTTAATTTTTCACCTACTGATTTGTCGATTCCATGAGCAGGGGTGGTGGATCCCACCATTCTTGTGACTAAAGAGCATAGCCCAAAGGTGGTCTCAGCCTCATTGCTACAGCTTGACCAAATCTTAGCTCTTCCTCACCCTCCCTTGTCCACATAGTTCCCAGAAAATAGCTGACACTCAGAAAGCCCATGTGTTCTTTCACAAAACAAAACAAAGAAAAAACCCTCAAACCTAATCAAACAAACAAACAAACAAAACATTCAAAACCAAAACAAAACAGAACAAACCAACCAATCCCAAAACACCCCAAAGGACAGACATTCTTCAATCCAACTAGTCTGGGATAAATCTGTGGAGAAAAGCAAGTCACACAGATGCTGGTGGTTGACCAGTAGTCACCAGAGGCTGGGGTAAAGCCACCAGGGAAATGATGCTAAAGCGAGTTAGGTCCCTTCTGGGGGTGAAGCCCTTCACCCCTTCCCCACTCCACCCCAGCAGCAAAGCCAACGCCTCGGGGATATTTAAGAGCACTGCATATGCAGACACTTGGATGTGCAAAATTATGCATGCAGGTTTGGAGGCCATTTTAGAGCCTGGCTCATGAGTCATACAGAAAGTAGATCAAGAGAAAAAATAAAAAAACAAAACACAACAAAAGTTTAAAAATGGATTTTTTGTATTCTTGCTATTGCAGCATAGCTTTTTTTTTTTTCTCCCCTTTTGCTTTTTTCTTTTAATATTGAAACTCTTTGGGCGTTTGTTCCGTAGCTATTGGAAAATTCCGAGTTAAAACAGGAGTCTTTTACACTGGTGTTAATACCCCAAGAGCCAGCAGATAACACAGCAGATATGCAGAATTTGAGCCCGACAGACCAGTGCCCACTGCTGTTGACTACTGCACAGGAGAACACGAGGAATGAGAAGCTGCACGGTCACTTCTCCCTCATCCTGCTGCCACTGAGGTGTAATAACACCATTATGAAAAGCAAACAGGGATGAACTCTGCTCAAAAAGAAGGTGAAGCCTGAACTGAGAAATCAATTGCTGCATCAGTCACGGCCCTACAACTGATTAATGCTGTTACAAAGTTCATCGAGCCTTCAAGATCCTCACCCTGGCAAGGCTTAAGGTATTGTACATATTTTATTGGCACTGAATATTCATCTTAGGCAGCATCTGGAGACCAACTAAGGCTGCCACTGTGGGGAAGAAACAGTCCTGGAGTTCAGCCACCAGCTGAAGATCTCATTGAGATCCACTTTTCCATGGACTTGCTGTGAGTTGCACATCTTCCTGTACCTCTGCCCAGCCAGGTCTGGGATGAAGATCTCGTGTTGTTCTACTGCCCTTCAGGGGATGATGTGTTACAGATCCCAGTGCCCCTTTACGAGATGGGAACCTATGCCAGGGAGTTAACACACCAAAATGAGGTGTACTCTCACTGAGACAGTCCCTCTCATACCGAAGGGAGAAGTAATCAGGTGCCAGAGAATATTTGAGCTTTGCTGCACTGATGCAGTGAAGAAGTACTGAGGACTCCAGGATACAGGAAGGTTGTTAAAATGAGGCAAAACTGAGGAGGGCTGGGAAAGCAGGAATGAAGTTTATATTTGTTTCTGCAAGACAGAACAAAGCCATGAAGGGATATAAAAGCAGCCCTAAGGCAGCTGCACAACCTGTGGTCATTGCAATGGGAAAAGTGTCGGAAAAAATCAGTGAAGACACTCACACAATTTAAAAAAAAAAAAAAAAAAAGATAAATGAAGGAATAAGAGGCAAGAAAATTCACTTTTAGCACCAGCTGAGTCAGAGAAGGGCAGAATTGTGAGACATCAAGCAGGGGCCAGCAACTGGTTTTACCACCTGCAGAGTCATGGGGGAATCACTCACTGAAGCTTCCTTGACCAAACTGTAGAGTGTTTAGTCCCTTCTTTCTTTCCTAAATGTTTTCAAAACCAATTAAGCACACCATACATAAAAGACAAAGTTGAGAGCTATTAGTCAGCCAGGCCAAAATCTACTGGATGCTTCAATGACTCTCTGACATGCTTCTAATGAGGTATGTGAATGAGACTGGAAAAGTAAGTCACACCTAAGCTAGCAAGGACAGTGGAGCATCAGACCACCAAACCATCCCATGGGACAAAGTATGAGTGTGGGCACACGAATGATTTTCAGGGCTAGGGCTTTTCATTTGGTATCATTTTATTTCAGTGTCCAGGAATTTCTTCTTGAATTATGAAGTGCTGCCCTATTCCCTGACTATTTGCTGTGCACGGCACTGGTAGTGCTGTAGGCCACCTCCTGTGTCCCACCCTCTCCTGTGTCCCTCTGTGCTCATCCTTCCCAGATAAACAGGCCACCAGGCTGACAACACACTCCAAAATCCAGCAGCCTGGCTCACACCTACTCAACAGCAAAATTGAGATTAACTGGTTTTCCTGAAAGCTGTCCTTTGATCCAGGCAGAGCAATCCACTCTCAGGAAGTCTCTACCACCCTGTAGTGCCTCTCAGCCTGGAATTCAGCACCTAGTAGGTATTAAATAATCAGCAAAGCAACCCCAATTAAGGTTTGGCAACTCATTCCTTACTTGCAGTTACTTCTGGAGTGGGGGAAACACCATACTGCCTGTGTGCTTAAGTTGTGTTGCCCAATATATACCACTTACTGCAACTGGTCTGAACAGTCACGTACACGCACCATGTGCTAACGAGTGCAACCAAGTGAGACTTTGTAATCACAAAGACCTGCTGTCAGGTAACACACACATGAGCTCTTTGGAAAAATGAGACTTTTTTTCTGGAAGTACATAACCTTTCCTGCAGCTCCAAGTGGAGCATCAACACTTGCAAACAAAGATGTTCAACTGCCAGCAGGGGTTTGGACTTCCAGCAACTGGGCACGTATGGGTGATGTTCAGATTCACCACAGATAAGCAACAATGCTTTGGTTTCTCTCCTCTTCTTCAGCAGAGGGAAGAATCACTGCAAAGGAGGTTGTGTCCCATACCCATGGCTGGAGGTGAGTGATCAGCAAGGGACTGCTGCAGGGGAAGGAAACTGGGAAATCAAGAAGGAAATGGCTGGGCCAGATAAAATCCTCAGTCCTCCCTTTTGTTAAACAGGACGTTTCTGGTTCTGTAACAGAAGGGAAGAGAATCCACCCCATGGCTAACCCAGAGGAGGTAGAGAAGCCTGAAATAAAGTCCCTTTGACTTCAGTTCTGTCTCTCTGACAGTCCAACTCAGTCATGGACCAAGCAGATAACAGGCAACCATTCATCAGCTCAACTGATACACAAAGGCAAGAATTTCCCGTCATAAAGAGATTTAATGACAGAGCTTTAGGAACTGGTTAAAGAGAGCCTGAGAGTGAACACACTAGAGATGAGACCCAGCAGGTTGCTGTTAATATTTCCCTGAAGCAGACATCCCAATTTACAGCACTGGAAGGACACAACTCAAAAGATCTAGACATGTTCTTTGAGCAAAACACCACCCAACTATAAAATTAGAGCCAAGTTCAGAGAAAAGTTTTTCCAATGATCTAGTCTAATGGACTAATGCCTTTTTTTTTAAATCCCAACCAGAAAAAGCTGACCCATGAGTTCTTGTCTTCCTTGGCACACTTAAAAAAAAAAAAAAAAGGGAAAAAAAACAAAAACAAAAACCAAAAACCCTAACCAGGGATGTCAGCCAATCCTCTGTCCAGGAAGTATTTTTTCACATCTCCCTTTGAAAATTACAGGGGAGAACATATTCCATGAGGACAGCCAGAATGCCTACAGGCATCACTTCACCCATCACCCATGCCTGCACCCTCTTGTGCCAGCAGGTCCTCCCAGAACACGCCCCACGCTTGCCCACAAAGGGCTGGAGATGTTGTACCTTTTCTAGGGTGAAGTGGTTGGGAAGAGAGAAAATAAAAAGGGTTTTCAGCTCAGCAGCTTTTTCCTGTTCAGCTCCTTGCAATGCCTGCCTTCCTTTTTGGTACAGAATACTTCAGTTGCCTGGAGCTATTCTAGTTTATACTGGGCATTCATAGCAGAAGCCCAACATCTCTTGCTATTTTTGCTCATGGCTACCTAGGCAAGAAGAGAAGCACCTTCTTAATGAAGCAGCAATGAGATCAATGTTGTATGACTTCCAAAAGCAAAACAGTTTACAATTAGCTGAAGGTCTGGTATTTGACAGTTTTTTATGGCTCTTTTACAACTGTTTGCAAATCTTTTCTTCCTTTAAATTATTCTGAAAAGTGTTAAGGGGAAGCCAAAAGTTATTTTGTGCAAGCATGTGTCTGCTTGCACAAATCCAAGAGTCTCTGTAATTTAAAGACACCATTACAAACGCCTGTATTTACACGATAGCTGTTTATGTAATGCTTTAAAGAAAATCTACATGGAGCATGGAAGCCAATGCTAATGCAGAAGACAGTGGGTGTTAATGAACATGCTCCTGAGGCAGTCCAGAAGATGGCAAGGGAGAGTGCCTGCGCCATAAGGATTCAATAAAACAGCCATATTTCTCAAAGAGAACTTTTGATGCATCTTTGATGAATGCACAACCAATGATTTTTATGCTGCTCATTCTCATCTGGATTCCTGTGATGTCCAGGACCACTACTAGGAGCCCACCAGTTAAAAAATGCCAGATCACAGACCACGAGGACACAACCCTCAATATTCAACCTTCCTCTTCAGATTTTGTGCAATTTGATAAATGAAATTGAATGCAGAAATTAAGCTCAAAAGTCTGTTTCCAAGCAGGCCTTTTCCAACACCACACCTCCCTTCCCTTCATTCAGACGTGCAAACCTTTTAGTACTCCCCAAGCCACAAGTGTGGAACAGTCTTGACTTTCAATGTGAAGCAGCAGCCCAGGTCTTGGCTCTCGACAGCACGGCACAGCCCCTCGCCTTCACCTCAAAGCATAACCTACTCAAAGTGAAAGTGCAAGAGAAAGCCTTCACAGATAAAAAGCATGTTCTAGCCTCAGGCCTGTCAGCATGGCACACGTCTAAAGAGAAAAACGAATCTGCATGATAGAGACCTGAAATGCAGGTGCCTGGGTGGAAACAAGAATTTCCAAAAGGAAGCATATGTATGTTAAAAAAAAAAGAAGAAAAAAGAAAGAAAGAATGGGATGCTCATTTGCAAGAGAACACAGGACAAAAAACAAAGCTACACCTCTAAGAACCGTGTTTCTTTTCCAGGTGCATTTATACCTTCATTTTAGACTCCAGCCAAAAAGATTAAAGCCATTTTCACCCTCGCCCAAATCACCAAGGAGACCAAACCTTCTTCAGCTTTTAACTGCAGCGAAGTTAGCATCGAGGGAGGATTCAAGGGAACCATCTCCAAGCTCCAGATCATTACCACTGTTTCACAGCATCCTCCTTGCTGCTGATGCCCCCTCCTTCTCCTCTTGCCACAGGGGAAAGCAGCAGGCTCCCTGCACACACGCCACGCACAACGGGAAGCATCCCGCTGAACAGGACGGTGTGATCAATGCCATCTTCTCCTTGTAATTACACCTATGGTTTGGCAACACTGTGCCCATAATCTGGACTGAGGGCATGCAAAATCCTACCTCTTCCAAGGGAAGCTGAGCTCCAGCTCAGAAGGATGCCTCCAGCAATGGGGAACTCTACCAAGTTATGTACTCTTATGCAAGTTTGGGGTTTCTTAAACATCTGTATGGGGAGGAGGAGGGGAAAGAAAAGAGCAATCAATCCAGTAACCTTTGTTGTTTATACTAATTATACTTGTGTTATGCAAACACTACCTTCAGTGTCAAGGCTGCTAGTGCTTTGAGACAGCCAGACTGCCTCATCAATGAAAGGAAGCTGTAGGGTTTAGGCCATCAAAAAGGACAGTAGGTGTGGAAGGTGATTTTGGGGTTCAGGGCAATACTGGTGCTGTCTGTAAAACCAGTCTATTTCTATATACTCCAGAGCAGAAAGTATATCCCAAACGTTGTTCTATATTTCTTCTGCGAAAGCAAAGCAGTGAAGGTGCAAGGATAGAGAGGACCAGACTAGGGGTCACAATTCAGAGACAGGCTGAAGATGACAAGATGCCAGACTGACCAGATGAGGTTACCATAGATGCAGAGCACAACGGGGCACTTTATGCAGCTTCAACCACCTTTGCTGTGCTGACCTGCCATGTCCCCCGAGGTAGCCAGCCCCATGGAGCCCATGCAGGTACCAGGCTGTTGGGATCATGCCATCAGTGGTGGGGGGACACATCCCCATGTCACATCAGCCACTCTACTCCTGCTTTTTCCAAGCTAAACAAAGAGATAACATCACCACCACCACTCCCCCAAACCCACTTACCTCTCTTTGCAGCCAGGTGTTGGTAGAGTCATTAAACTTCTAAAAATCCCTTTTTTTTCTCCTAGATGAAAGCTTTCACATTTCACACCAGGAAAGAACTGCCCAAGGTCTAGAGAGCCTGATCCAAGTGATGCACCAAAAGCTACCATCCTCCAGTCATTACATGAAATATGCCCAACTCCCTAAATATTTTAATATATTTTACAATGTAAGTACATTGTGTGGGAAGAGACAGAACAGTCACCACATCACAGTTTGCTCAGCTGGATCCTGCCCAGCTGTGGGATCACCAGTGAGCAACAGATAAATTTCATTCCTGTTCTGACATTGGTTTCTCCTGTTGCTTTTGGCGAGTTGCTTAACACTCAGCATGTCCAAGTTTCATTGCTTTATATATACATACATATATCTATGTATACATACATACTGTAGAAATCATATTTATTCAACCTCCTACAATGTTCAAGAATGCAATGAATTATGCTAAAGCATGTGAGAGTGAGGAGCTCTATCAAAGACAGAGATCAGGAGCCTCAAGAGAATGAGCAGTGATTTCACATCAGCCCTCAGAGCTCTGGAGTGAACAACCATCCTCAGCCTTTGAAAATCAGGACCTGCTCAAGAAAGCTTAAAGATGGCTGAAAAATTACTCAAGATCTTTAAAATAAATATATATGATCACAAAACACCAATGCCAACCCAAAGCACTTATGGGCAAACCACTGATTTGCAATTCCAAACCGCTTCTCTGCCTGAATCCTCCACTCACTATCTTATCTGATCTTCTCTCAGGGAATCCCCTAAACATCTCTGCTTTGAAAGGACCTCTCAAGCTCTACTCTGAGCAGTTCTTAGCACTGAGAGTTTCCGGGTTTTTTTTAGGGATAGGTGTAAAATGATGGCAAACTAACACTTTTCTGCACTCTTTATTTTTACACTCTGCTGTACTACTTTTTCTGGCAAACCTGCCCTTATCAGGTAACCAGGCTCTGCTCTCTCTGCCAAATAAAGGCTGCCATACCCAACACACACACACTCTTCTACACAAATGTAAACATCAGCTTAAAATCAATTTTTTTTAAGGTGGGCCTGATGCCCTGATGTGCATCAACATCATGACAAATAAATGCTGTTTTACCAATGTTCAAGAAGTATTTTCAAGCATAGAACCTTTGGCAGTTCTGCTTGGTGGCACAAAACCTGGTGTGTTCAGCTACAACAGTACAAAACCACTATCAAGAAGCACCACAGACTCACCATCACACCAACGAGAGTGGTCATGGTGAGGCTGAGAAAGGCTGAAGACACTGATTCTTTTTATTTCCAAAACACCCTAGATTAGATGACCTCAGCACTTCACAAGCATCATTTAGATCCTCCAGCTGCCTCTTAACATGGCAGCTTTCTCCCATGCCCACTTTGCAGACAGAAGCATGCCGACATGGAGGAAATGGTGCTGCATCAGCTATGGAATAACAAAACCCCAAACTTCTGACTGCCAGCTTGAATTTGCAGGCTTTGCATTGATGACCTTTGTCCAAAAAAAAATCTCTTTGCTGAAATAAGTAAGAAAGAAATTAAGGTGGTTCCTCCCCTCTCTCCCTATCATTCTTCTAGGAGGGTAAAAAAAAGAAAAAAATTAAGAAAATACTTTCACTTTGTAATCAAAATCCTTTCAGAAAACAATTTTTCAGGAACACTGCACAGAAGCACCTGTTTTAAGTGAGGATGTTAGAAGCCCAAAAAAAAAAAAAAGTGCCACAGAATAATGATGCTTTTTTAAACAATCAGTATCAGTCTGTTCTGGCATTATTTTTGGAAATGGTATAGCTAATATGACAGCTATGATGTGGAGCCTTCAAAAGGCATAAGCTATTGGCATTTTAAATACATTACATACAAATACGCACGCACCCCTACACCCACACTAACTATGAAGATTTGTTCTGCTCCTGTCTGTTGGCTCCTCTGAGCACACTCCACAACAGTCTGTTTCCTTTTCTCATCCCCAGTTTTCTCCTATAGGGATTTTACATCAAACATCCAAATACCAGGGGCACACCAAGCCACTTGCATTAACATAGCACACAGCAGAAGGGATCCTCTGTGACTAAATGGACACAATCAAGCCTTTCAATTAAACTATTACCCAAAAAGGTGTGGGTGGCTTATTACCAAAGACAGCATTTATTTTTAAAAATGGAAAGTACCATTAGAAACACCTAATATAACTCTTATTAACTTATTTGAATCTAGTTCTGAGCACATTGGGTTTGTAAGTGTCTGCTAACATAGCATTCTGTTTGCCTAATTAAGTTTTCAGTAGGGTAAGCTATAGTTCTCATGCTAATATAGGGAAAACTGAAAATAAAAATCACATATAAACCAATGCCTAGCTTGATTTACCTTTACTGTGTAGGAATTTGCTACAGGCTTTTCAATAACTGCTCATTTTCCACCAAAAAGGCTAATTGCTGGACAAATTCCCAGCTCAGCGAGGGGGACAACAGATTCACCTCAAAGTCAGAAACTCTCCACTCAATCCCTACAGCACTTGCAAGCCATCTGATTTTTCCTCATCACTTTTTCCCCTTGCTGGTCCAGACATTGAATCTTGAGCTTATTTCCCTGCCCATACCAGCAAGCAGCACTGCAATGCTCTAGCTGGGGAACAGCGAAAGGAGGAAAATTACTATTAGACAAAAAAAAAAAAAAAAATTACTCTTAAGAGGCTTAAAAGAAATCTCAGGGAATCAACTCAGATCTCCATGACAAATAATTAGCAAAATAAAGATAAAATACTGAAGCATCTCAGCTTTCCGCTACATTCCAAAGCAGCTTATTTTTTCCCCTCAGTTTTATTCTTGCTGCATTTCAAATGTTCTCTTACAACTAAAAAAAAAAAAAAGAAAGAAAAAGAAGGGAAAAAGAACAAGAAACAACAGAGTTCTTTGCCCAAATAGACAGATTTATACCCACCAAGTCCTTGCACCCAGCCCTGCACCAGGCAGGGCCCCCGACCCACACCCCATGGGACCTGCTCACAGGGTGAGCGCTCCTGGAACAGGCCCAAGCCTTTTTAAGCTGTATTACAGCATTAATATAATTTACAAAATGGTTAAAAATCAGAATGTTTTTCCTTCGTGAAAAATAACACACTTAATGCTTTTCATCTGGCACATAAAATTTACAATACCTCCAGGAACATTTTCTTTGGTTAAATCAACACTATTGGTACTTTTTCAGCCTTTAAGCATATTACAGCCCCAGCTTTTTATGGGTTTTTTTGGTTGTTGTTTTCACCCATTGTAATAAACTTTTCAGAACCAGAAATGATCAACAATAAAAAGCATTCCCATGTCAAACAATTTTAACTACTGCCTTTAAAAAAAAAAAAAAAAAAAAAAAAAAAAAAAGGGGAGGGGGGTGGTGGTGGTGGAATCGGCTTCAAACCCGCCTGGTACAGTAACTATCTTGACGCAATTAATATAAAGTAATCGTCTGTAGGGCCAAACTTCAGCTCTCTCCCCAAAATTGTTTCCATGCCTCTTCCATCAGGCGGCCGCAGCAGATGTTGGCTGTTAAAGGGCGCAGACGATACAGTTCATGACTTCTCGGAGGCGGCTGCGCGCCACATCTGCAGTCAATGAAAAGCCAGCGCAGGAGTGTGGCAGACAGAAAGAAAAAGTCAGCCGGGCCAAGCCAACCCTCTTCCATGCCGGGGCTAAAAATAGAGAGGGGTGTGTGTAGTGAGGGGGAGGTGGGGGGGAGGGGGTGTTTGCCCCGATGCTCCGAGCGGGCTCGCCAGCCCCGGGCAGCGGTGCCGGAGGGAGAGCATCCGGGATGCGGCGAGTTCACACCGAGGAAGCGAACGGCGGCGGCTGCCTCCGACTGCCGCTCCGCACTCGGCTCCTCATTAACTGGGCGACGATCCAAGTTCATCTGGGCCCCAGAGAAAGGCAATGCTTGTGTTTAGACCGCACAATACTGACATAACATTAACAGATTTACATATGCAAAACTGTGAAGCAACAGGCATTCCCCCTCAATTGACCCACAGCTTGTAGTGGCTGCCGAGTTATTCCCTGCTTAGGCTCTGTAACCAAGTGGGCGTCATGCGACTACCATCTGGGTACCACTTATTTAAAGCTGGCAGTCTCTCTGTAATAGGCAAGCTGGCAATAAGCAGGAAGGGAATAAATTGCATCATTTAGTTAACATCCACTTGCTTTGCGGCTGTTAAAAACCCATGACTGAATAATAATTTGGTTATTTCTTTTGCCAGACAATGCTGTCAGCCAAATCGTACTACGCATGCTGCAAAACGTCAGCTAGCAAAATTTCCAGTTTGAAATTAAGGAAATTAAAGAAATTCGCAGTATAACGCGAGCAAAGAAGTTCTAACGCTAGCGACTCAAATGCAATCGAGTTCTAAAAATAAACCTGCACTACTGTAATCACCACATTCTGCTTTTCCCTAAAAATCTTTAATCCCTGGTTTTATCAGCCACCCAACCCCAATCCATTAAACCTGCCAAACATCACCGACCTGGCCCGTAAGGAGCCGAGGAACTGGGTGTGCTCATAGCAATACTCGTTAGATCCGAACACACCTCCATTTCATGCTACCCATTGCCATTCTCATCCTTTACCTTAATTCGGAGATTTTATCATTTCCTTCTGTCTGACACGACCACTTTCACACAAATCAGTATCAAAGAATGTGGCTGAAACCCTAGACCACTGAAATACAGCTAGAACTTATCCTTTCTTTAAAAGAAGACAGAAGGAAGAAACAAAGAGCTTTTGAAGTGGGTCTCTCTTTGGGTCTCTTTATTTTGCAGAAAATTAAGTTACCAATAGTGATCAATTTTTTTTGTCCCACTTTGCTAGAAATACTGTCTGGCATGCACGTATCTCAGCATCCATTCTCTAGGACTAAAGGAAAAGCCCGTGCTGAGTACGCTTTTATACTGCAAAGATAACAAGGGTTTGCATTATACAGTGGGAAAAGTCAGAAGTAATGTTTCCATCAAGATTAATGGTGAGGAAGAGCCAAGAACACAGTCCAAGGGTAAGAGTTTTCTCAACACAGGCTACACCATCACTGTTTTTCACAAAACCAGGCTCGCTCCTCCCTCATTACATTCTGAGGGGACATCAGGGACTCTGAAGTGCAGAAACAATTTAAAACAACCGATAGTAAGTGGAAACCTGAGTTCATTAGTAACTCCCTTCCAGTACTGGCAGTGCAGACAGCCTCATGGAGAGGACACTGGAACAGTCAGGCTGCCCTACACCTCACTTGTCTCTGTAGCTGGCAAACTGTGATGATGCCTCCAGCATCCATACTGGGTACAGTGACCAAAGACCACACAGCTGGGGATAGGGATATCAAAGACAAATGGGAGACAACTGCTTTCCCCTCCCCATCCCTAACTTGTCTCCACTGCTAGGGCAGAAGCAAAAAGGTAGAGATACAATCTCCAGTCCGTGCTGCAGGTACACTGAAGAGCACATATGATTTCAATAGGAGTAACCCCTTTAATAATCCAGCAGCCACACAGGTGCAATGGGACCTGCAGCACCCCATCTCTAAATGCTTCCTGAGCCAAGACACACAATTGTTCTCTTAAAAAGAATAATAATTTGGAAAAGGACCTTTTTTTTCAGGCTTCCATGGCACTGCACAGCTCTCATGGCTGCAGCTGGGATGCAGGGCAGGCAGGCCAACGCAGGACCCACGGACACCCATAACATGAGATCACCATCCTGGAAGGCAACAGGGTGATGGACAATCCCAACACCTTGCAGGGTTTTAGTAAACAGTAACAAAAATGAGATGGAAGAACAAAAGGGTTCCACACAGCCTGATACTGTACCAACCTGACAAGACAGTGGTCAGATGAAGAGGGGGGACACCAAAAAAAAGGGAAGAGAAACACAGGGCAGAGAGAAAAATCTGTCAAGAGGAAATGCAATGCCAGAAACTGCTCCAGTGGCTGGATGCCAATTCAAAAGCCTCAAAAAAAAAAAAAAAAAAAAATTCTACAGAGACCCCAAAACATTCTTGGTTAAAAACTGTGCAGGCTGAGGTTTGTCAAGTTGTACTTGTGCTTGCTGTGCTTGCTCCTTCAGTCTCACCCAGGAGGTCTCAGCCTGAAATCCCTCTCTAGGGAGGAGACCCAAAGCATCCAGAAACTTTGGCAAGTTATCGTTTGGCAAACATGCATTCCCTAAAGCACTTGTGTATCTCTGAGAGTGTTAGAAAAGCTTCATGGTATTAAGTCTTAGCACTTTTAATTGCATATACCATACCAAGACCATCAACCCAGTAACAGTGTCACACATATGGTACATTACTATATGGTCAATATCCCTAATTATTCTTGAGTTATTTTTTCCAGTAGATCTACAAAATTATCAGCATAAATCTCAAAACATTTACCAGTCAACAAACTCAGCACAACAGACATAAGCTTGGCCCTGACAAATAAAAAGACTAAGGAAAATGTATTTATTTGTAGCAAATGTCCTTTCCTATAACCATCAAATAGATTACAACCGCATTGCTTTCCTCGCATTGCACCCTGGGATCCAGACATTTAACTAGCACACACTACAGTCCTGGATTAATCATAAATAGAATATATTTTTAAGTGCATTAATTATGTAACAGATGCTTCCAGGATTCCAATGGAGGTAATTTTTAAAATCCCAGTGTACAGTTTTATGAATCTGTGCAGTTTCAAGGTTGTTTTTAATTTGCACTCAATACAAGACTTACTTAAAATCAAGAGGTAATCAACCACAGACTAATTTATTATTTTCTTTCAGTGCAGACTGGCAGACATACCCTACAGGGCTAGCACAGGACATCCCAGCTCCTGATGGAGGTTCCTCCCATTCCTTTGCCATGATGATAGGTATGGATAACAAGACATGTGGATGAGAGATTTCTGCATTTGCCCTCTCCTAGGAATTTCTCCTCCTCAGAATAATTTTTGCCATTCATAAGTCTCAGTCTCCTCCTGCACATTCTCACTCATTTATCAGATATATTGTTATACGAGTGGCCTATAGTGCACACAGAGTCCCCAACACCACCACCCTGGTGAGGACCAGGGTGTTCTGGGTCTCTGGAGAGAACTTCATTTCTGGACAGGGTATCCTGAAAAGCCTCTCATCACTATGCAAGCACATTGTCCCAGTACACACGGTGGGTGGGCAGAGACCCACAGCTGCACAGCAGAGCTCCAAGCCACTTACACAAAGCCCTCTAACCCACAAGCCCTGTGGTATCTTACAGCAGTACCTGTCATCACAGCTACAGCTTTAGAGGTCCTGCTGGTGGCTTGCTTTGAGAAATGGAGCAAAATGTGGGTTCACTTGAAGTGTTCTGCCATACTAAAAATAAAACTGAATTTACCTCACTTACCTTGATGGCAACAAACATGTCACAGCCAAGTGTGAGGAATACATGCAGATCCACAGTAGCTACTTACTGAGAGATTCACTGGTTGTACAACCAACTTCAGCTGTAAACAACCATGGGCAATTCCACCTACAACTAGAGCTTGCATAGGGTCTCCTGGCTATGGGACTATAGCAACAGGCATTGGCTGGGGCACGGGTGGGATGGTGGAGATCTCAGCAGCCTCTGGATGGCTGCACTGGAGCATCCTGGGGCAAAAGCACTGCAGCTTCCACATCTTGGATGAGAAGTTTGCTTTTCGCTCCATCTTTGCACATCACTTAATTCTTGGATCAAGTCACAGATCTCCTCACAGAGCTTCATCTCTGCTTCCATCTGTGATGCTTAATTCATAATGACTTGGAGGGGCATTTTTCCAGGCCCTGGCTGTGTGTGCAGCCTGGTAAGAAGGAGAGACCACACCCTGGCAGTGTCAGGCTGCCTT
>VYZU01029633.1:82287-92774 GCA_013401355.1 Ceyx cyanopectus | reverse complement strand
CCACCTGAAGTACCATAATGAGCATTTAAAATGCTCTTTAGTATCAGTCCCCAGGCCCCAAATCTTCATGGAGTGATCAGATTTTATTTCCTACCTGCAGAAAACATCTCTTTTGATCATAGCTACTTTTAAAGTGCTTTACCTGGGATCTCATGGGTAATGATGTGGGCTTTCCCCCCAGCAGCAAGTGCTCTTGGTTTGGTGGTTTTGTTAAAGCACTAGAAATGACATATGAACACATTAGGCTTGTGGTGAACGTAAGGGTTAATTATATAAACACGTTGAGAACTTGTTTTGATCAATTTGACAGAATTGCATGTTGAGAGGATTTTCCAGCTTTATCAGTTAACACACAAATCAATACGCTTTTCTACTTGCATATATCTTTTTCTCACATCACATCCAATCATTATCTAAGATAATATATTTTAAAGATAAAGAGTTTTGTTCCTTGTGAACCTAACCTTCTTTCCAAGCTTATTTTTTTTTCATGAAGCCATAACGATTGGTTCAATTAGTGTAACAACCCACACTAAGGTTAAAACATAGCATTGCAACTTCATTATACTTTTAAAGTATAAATAAAAGAATGTATATTGAAGGAATGCAGTCTTCAGAGATTTACTTTGCTTGTTAAAAAATGAATCAAAATTAAAAAGAAAAATACAGTATATTGCTCTGTATAGAGTTTCTCTCAAAGTCATGACCTAATATGTTTTTCATGAGATCTAGACAGTAAATGCAAATAAATAAACTGGAATGCTGTAAAATAATCTTAGCTTAGAGGAGGTAGAAAGTACTCTGGTGTTTTCAGGTTTTTCAACAAAAATAACATATGCAGCAAGAAGAAAGCCCACATAAATCAATTACTTGAGGGAAAAAAACAAACAGAGCCTCCCAAACAACCAACTTGAGACCCACTGAAGACTGTATTTTGCTTCCAAGAACAAATGTGGAGGAAGCAACTGTTTTTGCAGGGACTTCTCCAAACCCAGTTTTGATAATAAAGTTTATAAATCAGCAAAACAACACATTGAAAAGAGTAAACATTGTCAAAATATCATCTTCCATATATCCAAGTTTTCCTTTAGGTAGGATAGCTTAATTTTGGCTTTCATTCCTTGAAACAATCTCATTCTCATCACAAGAAATAGACAACAGCTAGGCTGTAATGTGGGAGGGAAAGAAAACCCTCACTCAGATCATCTTAATGTCCCTTAATCATTAAGAATTCTAAATCACTCAGAATTTCATTTTTTATTCTCAAAGCACAACATTTGAAAGCTTTGAAAGTTGGTGCTGTGGCCAAGTACCTCTTTTACAAGTGAATAGTCTGACAACTTGTATCTTACCTTGCACATGTTGAATTTTAACTAGTTTTTTTACAGACACTTACCTCCACTTTTGTTTGTAGTTAACACTACAGCACCTCATATTTCCATCCTTTCTTGATCACCTAATGTAGTTCACTGAACTCCACCAACACAAGGAGGAAAAGCATTAATGCTTCTATCTTCAGAGAACTAATGAGAACTGCCAACCACAATTCCACTCTCCCAGAGCCTCTCAGAAGAAATAAACCACTTGGAATGATTCCATTTCATATGATTTAATAGATGTAGATATTAGCTGTGCAACTATATATAGAGAAAAGAAGCACTGTAAATCACTGTATTTAATAAAGCTATATGGAGGTTACACTACTCAGATTCCCCATGTGATTTGCAACTGCAGAATGCTTGCAAACAATGCTGTTCCCACAGCTCCAAATGTCTGAAGCTGAGGTAGAATTCTGAATTAAGCTCTACTGGTGGTGAAAACACATGTAGTCATTTCCTACATTTGTTTAGGAGGGCCTTGAGTGAATCCCTAGTGACACACATAACTTTAGAACCATGGCATCTCCTAGGTTTATGGGAAACTGAAGGTGTTGTTTGCAACAAGGGATAACAGACACACCAAATGTGTTCAAAAGAGATAAGCACACCTGGTTATCTTCCATCAGCCATGAAGAGCACAAGAACCTGCAGAGGTTTGGAAGAATGCCACAAAAATATTATTTTTAACCAAAAAGCAGGTAACGTGTTGTCTTACAGATGTTGTAACACCTACTATTTTTATTTTGTAATAATTTACAGCCTGTAGCAGCCATTCTTTTGTGCAGCTGTCCACCACTTCTTGGGAATGGTACACGTGCATCATTCTGACAGCTCTGACTTTGCTTACTTCATCTGAGCACAACTGATACTCTAATAATGCTGCTTTGGCTCTGGCACTTTGTGTCAGAGAGAGCTTAGTTCTGAGGTGATGTCAAGACAGTCCAGCCTGACAAGGTAGCTCACAAACCACAGAAAAGGTGAAGCAGAAATTAGTTGCTGCAGTGACAGGTTTTAATCCCAATGTTAAAATACAAAAAATATCTAGAATAAGGAAATTATTTTGTCTATCAGACCCCATGGCTACTCTAAAGAGTGGTCCCTGCCATAACAGCATGGAAGCTGCTGTGATTAATGACAGTATTACCAGTGACTTGCCTAGAACACAGAAGGACCCTGGCATTAAAAGCTCTGCACTGTAGGTAGGACTTTGGTGGAAGTCTCAGAGGGCAGCCTTATCAGCACTATGCACAGGGCTTATCTCTAAGAGACTCCTGTGATGGCTAGAGCTTGTGTTTTACTCTTCCTTTATGTCACTGGCAAATGCTAGGGGTGAAATCCACATTGCAGAACTCTGGAGTCCTCTTAAAAAAACCAGTAACATTTACATACAAAGAAGTGTTTAGAAACACCAGCCACAGAGTCCAAACGTGTGGATACCTTGACTTGGAAGCCATTTACCTCAACAACTGAAAAAGACACTCATTGAATTGGTTTCATTGTGAATGAACTATGAATAAATAGAACTGAATATAAATAACATTAACTACAAAGTGTCACATGAAGCCAAGATTAAGGAAACATAAATAGTTTTTAAAGGATCTTTAAGTAATCCCATCTATAATACAGTATGAGTTAACAAATCCACTGCTATGACAAAAACCATCACATAATTTCTCCAAAGTTACATTACTTAGAAATTTCATATCTATTTTCAGTCCTAAAGAATTTTTGATCCCTGTATTCAACTGTTTTACAGTTATCCAACCCTGAACCACATTCAAATAAGCTACTTTATTTTTTCCCCCCTCTTTTTACTGCATCTGCACATCCTAGCTAGACATTTATCTCTAGGGAACACAACATTTGTTCATTTAATAACCATTAGGATTCCTGTAATTAGATCACTTTAAAGAGAGCATTAATTTTCCTATTTTATTTGTGCTAAGCTTGCAGTGAAAACTGACTGGCTGGAAAAAGAGTAACTAGAAAAAAAAACAAACTGAAATGAAGCACTGAAAATGTGGACATTTAACTAGTCCCATTATATGCATCTAGTAATCACTATGGGTATAGCAGCTGCTCTGGCCATAAACACATTTCAGAAGTGTCCCTGGAAGGATCTACCTTCTTCCCTTCTTCTTAGAAAGATGTGTTCTTCTTGTTGGCCAGCTAACATTTCCTAGGTAGAGGCAGAGCCAGACCTCCTACGAACCTACTGTTGGAAGAGGAAGGCATGCAGCATGGGAGAAACAGAAAAGAACATCAAGGGAACAGCCTACTTGCAATTTATCTTTCTGCTCTTCCTAGCACCACCAAAAAAAAAAAAAAGAAAAAAAATTAGGTATATATATATAAATATGGATAGATAGATAAATCTTTGTGTGGAAGAAGGAAGAAAAATACAAGAAAAAAGTTACTACCTCCCTGTATAACCCCCAAAAGCCCCCCACCCGACAAAAAAAAAAAAACCCTAATAAATAAAATAAACAAATTTCAACTCCATGTGATGATTTCAGTGCAGAAACTTTCAGACAAAGGGATAAAACCTGCATCCCTGCTAGGGAACTAGGCATCATTACAATGGCACTGCTATGATAACCTACAGCCACTGTGAGCCTACACTGTGCCTTTGGTACCCGGCATTTCCAATTCACTTTTGCGTGCAACAAAGACTACACTGAGATCATTTCAATGCAGGGAATCAATCAATCAATCAATGAGGCATCAATCCATCAATGCTGGGAATTTTCAAGGCAGTTCTTGAGCCGTTGTTACTTGAAGGCTAAGCGATGCTAACCCTCAGCTGGGCATAAAGCAGCACGGTCTGAAGCTCTCGGGCACCTCCAGCAGCGTTTGTTCCTGATAAGCAGTGTATATATACACACTTACACCACACAAGGATGTGCCGAGGCATCCTGACTTTATTCCCAGGACTTCATCCCACGCCACGACCCGCTCGGGGCCGGCGGACGGGCCGCGCAGCCTGATGGGCACCCCCGGGAAAAGGAACCAGCAGCTCGGGCCGCACCGCTGAGGAGCAGAGCCCTCCGGGGACCCCCCCAGCAGACAATGGACAGGCATCAGGAACGCCACTGACACCTCAACGCTCGCTCCCCAGCGCGGGGCTCGCTGCCCGGCAGCCGCCGCAGCCCCCGCCAGAGGCGCACGGCGCTACCGGAGGCCGCGGTGAGGGGCGGCGTGGCGGCGAGCGCTGCAGCAGCCGCCGCGACTCCGGGTCTCGACGCTTCGTCCACCCGGATCCCCACACCTCCTCACCCCCCGATCCCCGCACCTCCTCACCCCACAGCCCATCCGCTGCCCCGAGGCGGAGGGTGGGGGAAGCGCTGGCCGAGCTCCCCCCCTCCCCGTCCTTCCTTGCGGGCGGAGAGAGGCGGGCAGCGGGCGGCACTTACCCTCTGCGCGGGAGCGGAGCTCGGACACCGTTTTCTGCACCGCCGGCATCGCTGCCGGGAGGGTGACGGGGACGCAGACGCCTCCGCCCGGGAGCTCCGCACCTTCCGCCCGGGCGCCCTGCACCTGCCGCCCGGGAGGGTGGGGAGAGCCGGCGGCGGTGACGGGCTCGGCGGCAGCTCCCCCGGCAGCGGCGACGAGAGGCTCCCGCCCCGGCTGCTCCTCCCCCTGCTCGCACCGCCGCTCCTAACTGACAGCCCCGGCGCCAGCGCTCCGCGCTCGCCTGCCCCCTTCGGAACCTACCAACTCCTCCCACCCTCCCCTCCCTCCCGTGCTCAGCGGCGTCCCGCCGCCATCTCCTGCCGCCCCGGGCTTAGGCATTACGGGGCCGCTGCTTTTAACCCAGCATCGGCAGTAGGAGCGGTTCACCTCCCGCTTCGGGAAGGAGCGAAATGTTTCTGATGCGCACCCCCCCCCACCTCATGATGCGAGGGCAATGGACGCGCCCAGCCCTGGGCTCTAGGGGCGGGCGGGGGAAGCCCCGGGGAAGGCTGAGCGGTGCCTCCGGCTCCTGCAGTCAGGGCTGGCGGCGGCCTGTGGCCAGGACAGCGGAGCTCAAGCTCAGCGAGCCGGGGAGGGGCCGTGCGGGGCTCCATGGGGTGCTGCGGGCGCCGCAATGACCGGGGCGGCGCAGCCGGTGAAGCCCGGCGGCCGGGCGGAGTGGGGAGGTGAGGAGGGCGGAGAGCAGCCGGCTCCCTGACCCCTGCAGAGCTGCCCAGCCTTGTTTATCCTCAGCCCTTTGGCCTCCTCAGCAGCTTCGAGAGGTGTAAACGAAGCTAAGGGCGCCGTGGGGGGGGCGGGAGGCGTTGATCCAGAGGGATACGTCGATCTAAAGCGTTTATTGAGGGAGAGAGAGAGTTGGTGCCGCTCTCTGGTTGACAGGCAGCTTGCAAACTCTTCGCCCAGCTCTTTTATTTTTAATTTCTCGTAAATCAGCGTGCCGCAGTTTGACAGCCCTGAGTCAGTGTGAGAATCCAAGCTCTCCCGTGTGGGCTGCTGGAAAGGAGGTCCCAGCTGCAGAGATGCCTCAGACTGAAGCAGCAGCGGCAGTTTTACTTCTAGATGTTAACGTGACACTTGGGTGGCTGCAACAGGCCGAATAGTGAGTCTGTGTCGTGTTGTTCCCATGCCTAAAAACAGGACGAAGAGGAAAATAGGAAAGATGATTGCATTTTGAGGTCGGTCTGCTTGGCATCATGATGTTTTCCATCCATTTCAGTCAGGCATAAAGCATGCTGACTGACTACAGGACGATGGAAGTTATGAAATAGAATAAAGCTGCTATTGTTCCATGAATTTTGAGAGGATTTGAGGCTGATGTGCCCATTAAAGGCCACCATTGTGTCCTCTAGATACCACATAACACAGACTAAAGATGTGGGGTTGCTGCTGATTTTTTTTATGGAGCATAAACATGCTATGAAAAAAATGATATAGCCTTTCTTAACAGCAACAAAGTAAAATTGTATACATTGATAAATGTACAAAGCTGTGTAAATTTGATAAGAGTGTATAAATTTAATTTGTATAAATTGGTCAGGCTGCATTCATTCATGGAAAAGAAGCAAACCCAGAATTTTTCTTAAATGCCAAGCTCAGATAGCAGGAAAGGAGTATTTGCTTAACAGAAGACTGCAGGGAAAATAAATTCAGTGCTTTTTTTTCAAGCCATGGGCCAGAAAACCTGAAGTCTCCTCTCAAAAGAGCATGCTCTTCTGCATCATGTGCAGCAGTCTGTGGGGTTGTTGTGGTTTTGTTGTTTGGGTTTGTTGTTTTTCTCTGAAACAGAAACAAAATTCTAGACTAATCTCTCTTCATGCTTTTCTAGTGGGAAAAAGTGCCTGAAAAAAACCCCCATGGACTGCTCATCCAGTTTTAAGAAGAATATTCAGCATGTTCAGTCAGCTGTGGGCAGAGCCTTGGCCAGTGCAAGTTACTTAGAAATTAAGTTTTTAGCTTTTAGGTTTCTCTTGAGGGTCCATTGAAATCTGTCTGGATGAGTCATTTGAAAGACTCAACATATATCTATATATATGCATGTATCACCCTCCCAGAATAAATAGCATCCTTTTGTGAAAAAGGATCTTATGTTGGTTTTGCTGTTTAGTTTGTTGTTGTTTTTTTCCATTCATTCAGTCATACTCTGAAACTCACTATACAATTATATACATGCCAGTCAATATACATTTTTCCTCATTTATTTTTCCTGAGGAAAGGCCTTTTTTGAATTTATAGTATGAATAATATTTGAAAAAAGGTAAGGAATAAGATTGATATGATATGATATGATATGATATGATATGATATGATATGATATGATATGATCCTGCCTGGCAGGGGGGTTGAACTTGAAGATCTCCAAGGTCCCTTTCCACCCCTAATACTCTGTGATACTGTGATTCTATTAAATCTTATTATGACTTCAGAAGTGATAATACTTCAGTTTTCCATTTTTTTGCTCAGAGGAGAAAAAACACATTCTTACTTTCTTTGCCTTCCTTGACCCCCTGGAAGGATTACCGTTGCAGGCTTTGTGTATTAATTTTTAAATCCATTGTGCATATGTCTTAAGCATAAGCTTTTGGTATCTATTCTATAAGCAGATGAGATAAGGTGCTTTGAAATTCTATCTGGAGCCATTAAAGTGGTGACATGTGTTATTTACAAAATTGTATGTTAACTCACTGTTGTTTTCTAAATTTTGAAATCTCCTTTGTTTACTATTCTCAGAGAAATAGACCTGCAAAGCAAGTTTATTTATGTTACCTGTTATTTCAAGTGCTTCTAGTGGAATTCCAGACAGTTCTCTGGGTGGTTTAACAGAAACAAATATTTTGTTTGCCTGAATGTGACATCAGATACATCAAGTTGACAATATTCTGTAAGTCAGATACACTGTAAGTCTATCTAATGTTCACAGTCTTATCAATATTTCACTGCAATATACGAATAATTGTCTTCTACTTGTTGCCTATGTAAAGATGCTTTGCCCTTAACTATTCTGTACGCTATCCCTCTGGCTTAAAAATAGATCACCTATATAAGCAGCCTGTGCAGTTTTCATTATAGAATGTTTTTGGCCTGTACAAGCAAGTGTAAATTTATATTGTAGGTATCTTTTATGAAAGACAAAACTTCTCCTTCCCTAGGGCAAGACATGTTAATAAAAGAAACCTCAAACCTCTGAAGTGGATATTTAGACATATAGAACACACCACAAAGCACAGCAGATAATTTAGCCTCTGGGCTGATTTATAGAAACCCATGAAAGCATTTCTGTTAGTTTCTTTCTGAGCTGCTGTAGCAGTGCCCAAGTGCATAAACAAAGCACAGGGAAGCAAAAAAAACCAAACAGAAACAAAGCAAATCCAGAGTGTAAAAAATAGAGGCTACATCTCTGTATTTTTTTCATTGTAGACCCAGCTCTACACCTGAGCCTAACTGTCCTTTATTCAAATTTCCTCTGTGCACTTTTATATTTCTTGCTGCTGGAGGAAATAGACTTGGGATTCATAATTTCATAGCATAGACTGAAACTCTTTCTGTGGCTTGCAACAGAAATCTGCAAGGACAAGTTCCCTGGTTTGCATCCTGTAGTGCCTTGTAGCAGCATCAAATGGCCCCCATCAGGCACTCTAGTTCCTGAAAAGACATCATCTCACATGCTAAAAGGAACTGTGGTAGTTGGCATTATCCAGCCTACAGATGTCCATAATGGCACAATGCAGGTATACTCAGTTCTTGGTCTGTTTTGTAGCTTGGCCTTGGAAAGACAGTGCAGATACTAGTAAATGTGCATCAGGAACTTTCCTGCAGATCAACAAAAATGAATATGTCAGTACTTCTTCAAATCCACATCTTTATCCTTTCCTGAGAAGAAGGTGTCCATCGTGGGCATCAGATTTTTTTTTTTTTTTTCAGATATAGAAGGAAGAAAAGTTATTCTTATCTTTTCCTGAAATTGTTTTTCCCATAGCTCAATTTGCACTTAATAATGGGATAGATATAAACAGAGAGAGACTATGAGAGAAGAGATCCTTGGGGACCTCTGAGTCTATAGGGATTGTCACACATGTCTTCCAAATTCTCAACTTTGGAAGCTTTCTTTTACATTTTGAATAGATTTTAGAGTAACTTTATGACATAGCAAGAGGTGCATATTTGGGGTTTGCATGTTTATTTGTAATACTGCCTTTACAGGAGTGTGAAANATTTAGACATATAGAACACACCACAAAGCACAGCAGATAATTTAGCCTCTGGGCTGATTTATAGAAACCCATGAAAGCATTTCTGTTAGTTTCTTTCTGAGCTGCTGTAGCAGTGCCCAAGTGCATAAACAAAGCACAGGGAAGCAAAAAAAACCAAACAGAAACAAAGCAAATCCAGAGTGTAAAAAATAGAGGCTACATCTCTGTATTTTTTTCATTGTAGACCCAGCTCTACACCTGAGCCTAACTGTCCTTTATTCAAATTTCCTCTGTGCACTTTTATATTTCTTGCTGCTGGAGGAATAGACTTGGGATTCATAATTTCATAGCATAGACTGAAACTCACTGTGGCTTGCAACAGAAATCTGCAAGGACAAGTTCCCTGGTTTGCATCCTGTAGTGCCTTGTAGCAGCATCATATGGCCCCCATCAGGCACTCTAGTTCCTGAAAAGACATCATCTCACATGCTAAAAGGAACTGTGGTAGTTGGCATTATCCAGCCTACAGATGTCCATAATGGCACAATGCAGGTATACTCAGTTCTTGGTCTGTTTTGTAGCTTGGCCTTGGAAAGACAGTGCAGATACTAGTAAATGTGCATCAGGAACTTTCCTGCAGATCAACAAAAATGAATATGTCAGTACTTCTTCAAATCCACATCTTTATCCTTTCCTGAGAAGAAGGTGTCCATCGTGGGCATCAGATTTTTTTTTTTTTTTTCAGATATAGAAGGAAGAAAAGTTATTCTTATCTTTTCCTGAAATTGTTTTTCCCATAGCTCAATTTGCACTTAATAATGGGATAGATATAAACAGAGAGAGACTATGAGAGAAGAGATCCTTGGGGACCTCTGAGTCTATAGGGATTGTCACACATGTCTTCCAAATTCTCAACTTTGGAAGCTTTCTTTTACATTTTGAATAGATTTTAGAGTAACTTTATGACATAGCAAGAGGTGCATATTTGGGGTTTGCATGTTTATTTGTAATACTGCCTTTACAGGAGTGTGAAAAATTATATTCTTTTCCTAAGTGTGCCCAGGGACCTGTTGTGTGACCTTGGGTAAGAACTTCCTGGCTGTTTTAATTCCATTTCTTTGTGATTTGAGCTGTTTGTGGGAAAGTTTCTCCCTTGATACTCGTTTGAGCAGTGCCAATACCACTAAAGGGGGGTCTGTAATAGTATGAACAACAGTGCTTAGCTTTTTACAGGGGGTGTTTGATACCATGCATGTCTGGGCTGAAATAGCCATCATCTTGGGCTTCCATGGGCTTGTGTAGTGGATATAGGTCCACAGCAGAGAAAATATCCTACAGGATTGTCAGTACCTAGCTGCTGGACCTTGTATGCTACAACAGGGTAAACAGGGAGAACAGTCAGAGAGAAGCAGACAACTAAAGGAGAAAATGAAACTCCAGGCCTGTA
>VYZU01029633.1:50883-82021 GCA_013401355.1 Ceyx cyanopectus | reverse complement strand
GGGCATCAGATTTTTTTTTTTTTTTTCAGATATAGAAGGAAGAAAAGTTATTCTTATCTTTTCCTGAAATTGTTTTTCCCATAGCTCAATTTGCACTTAATAATGGGATAGATATAAACAGAGAGAGACTATGAGAGAAGAGATCCTTGGGGACCTCTGAGTCTATAGGGATTGTCACACATATCTTCCAAATTCTCAACTTTGGAAGCTTTCTTTTACATTTTGAATAGATTTTAGAGTAACTTTATGACATAGCAAGAGGTGCATATTTGGGGTTTGCATGTTTATTTGTAATACTGCCTTTACAGGAGTGTGAAAAATTATATTCTTTTCCTAAGTGTGCCCAGGGACCTGTTGTGTGACCTTGGGTAAGAACTTCCTGGCTGTTTTAATTCCATTTCTTTGTGATTTGAGCTGTTTGTGGGAAAGTTTCTCCCTTGATACTCGTTTGAGCAGTGCCAATACCACTAAAGGGGGGTCTGTAATAGTATGAACAACAGTGCTTAGCTTTTTACAGGGGGTGTTTGATACCATGCATGTCTGGGCTGAAATAGCCATCATCTTGGGCTTCCATGGGCTTGTGTAGTGGATATAGGTCCACAGCAGAGAAGATATCCTACAGGATTGTCAGTACCTAGCTGCTGGACCTTGTATGCTACAACAGGGTAAACAGGGAGAACAGTCAGAGAGAAGCAGACAACTAAAGGAGAAAATGAAACTCCAGGCCTGTATGAGACTCTCTTGATAGTCACAGCTGTAGAAAATAGAAAGAGGAAGAACATCATGCTGAAAATAAAAATTCTTCCAGAAAACAATGCCAGACTACTTGGCATTCATAGAGGGTTCAAGGCTATCATAGCATTCTCCATGCACCCCCTGGTACTTGTGAAGCTGCAGCAAACACACAAACAGAAGCTGGAACAGTCGTGCTGGTAGTTTTGGTGTAATCCCATGGTGAGCAGATTTATCACACAGGGAACATGGCACAGGAGCAAGTGTTGTTGGCACGTAAAGAAAATGGATCAGGAAGAGTGTGGCCTCTTTGTGGCTAATCACATGCTTATGCAAATATTAGATTAAAACCACAGAAGAGAAACAAAATGCAGATGTTGATATTTGGTAGGTTTCTCTGCGAGCACAAACCATGTGAGAAAATGCTAAAAGGGTGGTGAAGAGTGGTGGTCTTAATTATACAGCTTGACCATTTAATCCCATTCTTCAGTGATAACTTGAAAAAATCGATGCAAATTTAAGTTGTATGGCTTTACATTGATAGCAATAGTGTAAGTCACTGCTGCTTCCCTCCATTTTATGCTGGCTTTAGCACTTTCAGTTTTACAGATGTTATGACACTGTAATTGACTGGATCATGAACAGAGTCCTTGAAGTTTTAAACTTAAACCAGCTGCAGAAAAATTTCTGGCAGCATTGTTAACATGATCATATCCAATTAGATACATGTTTCTGGGAGTACAAGGAGGGAGAAGAGGAAGAACCACTATCAAAATAAATGCTTTCAGTCTTCCAGGTAGTTACAAAAAGCATTTATAAGATAATTAAGTATCTGTATCACCAGGAATATTTAGATGTTAGTAAGTAGAAGGAAATAATAAACCAAAAATGCGTCATCAGTCTGTAATGCACCCAAAGCAGGACAGATTCTGTTAATAAAAGCAATATAGTGCATCAGTCACCTTTGTGTTTGGAAGAGAGCAAGCAGGTGTCACTCTCTGTAGTAGTTGGGAAGTACTGTTGTCCTGCAGTGTAGCAGATTTGAAACAGACCTCCATTCCTTCTTATCTCTCCCTAATTTAACTGCACCCACATATCAGAAGGTCATATAAGTGAAAGAAAATAGTATGTCAAGGGGGACTCCTGTGGTCAATATTGACTCCTCATTTAGTTGAGAAACTGCAGAGGCTTTGCAGAGATGCAAGTGATCTGCCTGCTCATCAGAGGAATGCTTTGTGACATTGCTCAGAAGAAATTGTTAATAAAGTCAAATAAAACTGGACGAGTCATGACTCTGAACATCTGAGCTTGCAGAATCTCAGGGCAGTCAGAGGTTGACAGCCAAATCTCTGAATATTACAGTTTGATGGGTATATTGTGTCCCAGGACTACAGGGAGAGAGCAGGATTTCCATCTGCAATAGCTCTTCTCCAGTATCAGGATGGATGTTACTAGATTAACATTAAACCAAGAAAAAAATTAAACTTCTGTGCTTTTCAGTGTCCCTTCTGGAGCCAGCTGTGTGCCTAGGAGGCTGAAGTGTGATTGCAGCATTCAGGGCTGGAGTTAGGCAATAGCTGCAGGTAAGGAAGTTACAAGGGAACATTGCACAAATCAATGGAATGGAGGACTGGTGTGGGAGTTAAAGCAATAGATAAAGTGTCTTTAGCTACCAGAGTACACCTCTTCTAGGACATCAAGAAACTCATGCTTTCTACAGACACACAGACAAATTTCTGATGTTTGACACTGTGTGGGTTCTTGTCCTAATCCTTGGTTTCAGATCTAGGGCTGTTTGGGTAATAACAGCTCTGGAAACAGCTAAGGTTAGAAACTTGTGAACTGTCAGAATACTCATGGAATTTACTGCACACTTCAGCAAGAGATCTCAGGAGGGTGTTGGTCCATATGCAAAAGGATAATTTTGCAATGAAGATATCAGATAGTTTAGATTGAAATCTAATGATTTAGTTTTAATGAACAGTGAAAATAAACATGATGGATTTTTTTTTTTTTTAATCTTTGGTTCTAGAATGACTTTGAAAATATAGGAGGTTTCACCTTAAGGTTACAGAGTTTGTCACAAGTGAGAAGTCACAGCATTCTGTCTGTTGAACCTTACAGTCATTAACACATGCATGAAACATTGCCCCATTTTAGACTTTTATTACAAACCACTTTTCCTGGGTTTCCAAAGATAGTTTCCTTTTCATACTGCTTTTGTGAATACTTTCTTTTGACATCTTCCACATCCTTCAGTAAAAAAAAAATTCTCAGCAAGAAATTCCAGATGTGCTGAACATGACATTCCTTTATGCCATTGAACTTAGAAGTGCAAGGATACTGCCCAGAATTCCTTCAGTAGTTTTAAACCTATCATGTTACTATATAGTAAATAAAGGCAAACCACAAGCCTCCTTTAACAACACAGTGCTGAACAATGTTATGCTATAAATCAGTGTTATTCTGCAATGATCTGGCCTATTACATTATCTACTTTCTGTCTGTTCTCTCTACAGCAAGGTAGGGCAGGGCAATTAAAAAAAGATTAATAACAGAAGGGCACTCTCAGGTAATCTTTCAAATGTTATTACTAAATAAAAAATGTCATTATGTATAGCCTATGTTGGATGTACATAACATGGCATTTTACTTTCTAATAGAATAAATTCTTTGGCATTCATTTAGCTCTGTAGTATCACAATTAAGAAAGCTCTGAGACTACCTAGGCAGAAAGGCAGCCATAACACATCTCAAAGAGATGAAGATGTATTTTGTTTCAGGAGCACTTGAAAAGCCAATGTGAGGGACTAAAACATCCCACTTCACTTTAACAGTACCCATTCATTTGCACAGACTCAATCTAACATATGCATAGCTGCCCAGGCATAATACCATTATAAAACAGCATTATTTTCAGCTGTCCATCCCTTTGATAGACTGATCCATTGTGTTGAGGTAGTTTTAAGCACTTACAATATGTATGCTCTTTAAAATAGATAATAAATACAAATTTGAGGAATTACATCATTGCTTGTGTACTCAAAACCTTGCAACATTGGGCCCTTATGAAAGATTATAACCATATGCATTTATGAAATAGTTTTCTTGAGAGTATGCTCAACTAATGCTTTGCCTGACCTTTAAATGAAATGATGTCCTTGTGTTGGGTTCATAACTAAATGAAAACATGCAGCATAGTAGGAGTCTCTGAAAAGCTTTGAGAGATTCTAATATAGATTGAGTGAGTGTGACATGACAGATGCCCATTCTTCTCTGGTAAGGAGGTGAGAATTTATGTTTTATTTTTGACATGCCAAAAAATCTCTATCAGTCTGAGTAATCAATGGTGTAATAAATTATTTAGCTCATTCTCTTCTGCCCCCTTTTTATACTGTATCTTTGCACTATAACAATTATGTGCTGTTCTATTTGTGTTTTTCAGAAACATGTTAAATGTTTAGTCTGTTAGATCTCTGTAGGCATATCCTCTATTACTTAGTTTATATCATAAAAGGCCAGATTCATTCCAGATATACTCAGTTAAAAGCAGTGGAATGAAATAAAATTAAATGAACATTGACTGGCAAATGCAGTATTAGAAAGGTGTGCAAGGAGCCAGGTATATATCTTTCTTTACTCAAAAATAATGTCACCTGTCTGGTTGACTCAGCAGAAATAAGATGATCACAGCTTTTACTTACCAAGCACTTAGGACAAATGGCTGTATGTTCTGTACCTGTTCCCAGGTGCAGCAGGTTATCTCCTCTAAATCTGGATTTAGCTGACTGTGTCAGTTTAACATATGAGACCTTAGAGGTAAAGATGGGCTTAGTGTTCTGTACAGATGGCATCACTCAAGGGTGGTGGTTTAGCAGAGTTCCTGGCATTGCAACTGAAAATGCCAAGCATTATCTTTGTTTATGATAACTCTTTCCTAGAACTGCAGTTTTTATATTACTGTTTGGAATAACCAAGATGCTTTCTGGTCAGGGGTCCAGCTGACCAAATTCCTGGTATTATTAGAGACCTATTTTTTTATGTACTATGAATGTGTAGTTTCAGCAGGAACTCTAAAAGTTCTCATGGACATTAATGGTCCTTAGTGGGTCTGTAGAGGCTTTTTATCATGAGCAAGGATTTTTTTTCATTATCAGCAAGGAAGTGGTTTTTTTTAATTATTTTAATTTAATTTAATTTTATTTTATTTTATCTTATTATTTTATTTTATTTTATTTATCTATTTTTCAATTTTCCTATGAGCAAATAAGTGTGTTTTGGTGGTTTGGTTTTGTTTTCTGGGTTGTTTTTATTTTTCTTCTTTTGAGCTAGGAAGTGCTAGAAGCAGTTACAAGCTTCTGCAGTTACAAGCTTCTGCAAGCAGAATTTCCTTATCTTCTGCAGTGTCTTTCTAAAAAGGTCACAAAACTTGTGAGTGCATCTTGTGTACATTATGCCTTCTGGATATCTGCATCAAAATTTCATTAATAATTTCCCATTATTTACATTGAATGTCTTCTGTGTTGTAGAGATCACTTAAGACTATAGCCCCAGTATGCCAGTGCAACATCTCTCTGAGTCAGTCTAATGGCAATACAAGGTTTACAACAGCTGCTGCAGAGATATATCTGTGACTCATCTGAAATCCTTCTATGAATAAAGCACTAATCCAGCATCATAGTCTATTCTGCTGGCCAAAGAAAAATGCTAAATATAAAGAAATCTGTAGCAGAATGCAAATAGAATGCAAGGTTGGTAAGATTTCAGAAAGGTCAAAAAGCTCTATTATCCCAGAAAAGGAAAATTGAAGGGATAATGAAAAAAGGATTTTCTCTAAGTGTTCCTTTTCCATTCTTCTTTATTTCCCCAGAGATACATCTATATAGACACTATAAGACTAATGTTTATCTGAGAGGAAAGGATCATAAAATGTAGTTTACCAAGTGAAATCACTATTACATCAAGAGTTATGAAATTTAAGCTGATGATTATTCAGATTTTGAAATACAGAACAGTTTCACCATGGGTGAAAATTAACTAGTTCATCTAATGTCAACTGCAGAAGCTCCATCAGCTTCAGCAATGACAATTTTCATTTTCTCTTACTAAGCTAAATTCATGCATGTAGAAAGATTAGCTTCCCCTAAGACAAAAAAATATTGTTTGATACATTCATTCTGTATCAAACATTAGTCTGCTAAAAAAAGAGGCTATTCCTACTCAGAGAAATACTGTAAACTTGGGTCCAGAGAGATCACTTTGACCACTCCTATTTTTATTTTTATTTTTTTTATTTTTATTTTTATTTTTTTAACAGTGCTTTGGAATAAACAATTCAAATTCAGTGTTACTGAATATAAAATCGAATTAATAGAACTGAATGTAATGTTTCTGTTTTACTAAGCTTAGTTATGGCTTTAAAACCTACTGAGATGATAATCTATTTGTATTTCAGCAATACCAGGCACAGCTGCAGTATGTTCAGAGCCCAGAAAACTAAGTGTGCTTTGTCATAATGGAACTCTATGCAGTTCTGATTTAAGGTGAAAGTATTGTTTACCAAAGATAAATATGAGAAAAAAAGAGGAAAGATTTTTTAAATATTTTTTTTTTCTAAAATGGATGCTTTCCTGGGAAAGTGGAGGGAGAAAAGGAAAAACATTTTACCATTTGTTATGAAAGAACAGCATGCATCTCACTGATATCATCCTCTTTTTATTTGCTTGTTTTCTTCACTAGGCTAGAAAGCAGACATTAATTTAGCTCCAGAAAAAGCCCCTAATTTCCTGCAGTGATTTCCACAATTGTCTCTTTACCAGTAAAATGTGGCTGATAACAGCTTTTGATAACATTTATAAAATTCTTAGAACAAATGAATAAAATTACTCACTGTTCATTCTTCTATAGTAAAGGGTCAAATATATAAAACTAACTAAAACAAGTTTTAAAAATATAAATCTATAAAATGCATTTTACAGTCATGCTAAGCATTTCTCGTATATTTATGGAGAACTATTTTAGTTGTGGAGTTGAGTTGACTCTAGTGACTGGCAAATGTTGAATTGTTACTTAACAAGCAGTAATTAAACATGAACTGGAACACGCTCGTAAATCAAAGCAATGACTCAGCATTCAGCATATGATCTTTGCCTTACTTTCCCAAAGAAAATGTGGTGATTAAAATAAACTATTTCCTTTCTGCTATAGGGAGGGAGCAGAGAGGAACAGAAACCTGCTCATGTTTCTGTGGGCTCACTCCCCTGCTCTGTGAGTGTGGCCAGTGCCTTCACTTTGAGCACTTTTGATCTTACTGCCTTCCTCTTCTGCATGGGAACTGCTTGTGGCCACCTGGAAGAAAACAGGACACACATGGAAAGCAAAGACAGTTGCAAGCTCTGTCTAAAGGGAAAGCTGAAGAGTTGTGCAAATGCAGAGTGGTACAAGTGTGTTGGTCAGTGCAAAGCTCCACTGCTTCAAGAAATATTTGCTTGCACAAGGCTGAGACACAGGCTGCAAAAGCTGGATCCTTTTTTTTTAATGCCTGAAGAGTCAAGCTAAAACCAAGGAGACACATACACTAATTGGATCCTTGTTGGCTGCACAAGAACATTATCTTTACTTGGCTTTGTGATTAAATCATTCTGGGGATGGGGATGTTGTCTCTGAAAAAGCTCCTGTTATAAACTGCGTTTGACAGGTAATAAAATTCGTATTTTCAGTTGAAGTCCCTGCCTTTGCACAGACAGTTGAGAGTAAAAGAAGCAGTGATGAGCTTATCCTTACAATCTCTGACCCAAACAACAAGTTTAACTAGATTTTTTTCTTTAAAATGAGAGTTTGGTTTTAGTCCTTTACATGAAAATCCTCTGCTTCTATATGAGATAAATAACTGTTATAATACTGCTTCATTTTTGAAAATAATATGAAATGCAAGAGAAAAATAATAAATCTCTTATCTGGCAATGATCATTATCTTATGTATATTCCATATATAAGGATGGAACAGAAGGAAAAAAGCAATTGTGAGTGGTCATTTATGAAACTGAAGTAAGACAGTCATAGTGTAAAGGGCTGTTCTGGAAACCCCTTGAGATGCTGATAAACACTTATACAAGAATTAGTATAGGAAACTCATTCATTCCCTAGTCCTTAGCACTTATGAATTATTCAGTTAATCCTATCTAGGGAGGTAAATGTTTCATGCTATTTACCCTTGAAAATATACGGGTTGTATTTTTGGTGTAGGTTGATTTGTGGTTTTTTCATTCAAATTTAAGTGGAGGAAAAAAATCTTCCAATAAAACTACAAAACTGC
The DNA here is from genome assembly GCA_013401355.1 of Ceyx cyanopectus. Classification (NCBI taxonomy): domain Eukaryota; kingdom Metazoa; phylum Chordata; class Aves; order Coraciiformes; family Alcedinidae; genus Ceyx; species Ceyx cyanopectus. The sequence goes on along the minus strand of VYZU01029633.1, from coordinate 73,974 downwards.
AGTCCAAGAATAGGAATAACCTCCTGGAACCTCTTGCCTTCTGACAGTAGTTGGCACATGGCAAGACCCGTGTTGTCTCGTGTAGTTAGAAAGAGCCCTTCCTTGACTAGGTACAGGGGTGGTTAAACTTCTCCCCAAAAAATTAAAAATTAAGGCAGAAGGTTTAAAAACATTTATATTCCATTCATTAACTATCCGTCATAAGGAAAGATCCACAGAATCCTAACAGCAGCTTCTCATGGCTCTGTGGTTTCTGGTAGGAAAACAAATACCTCATGTAAAGGGAATAAAGTGCTTTTCTCTGGTTATCATTCCACTCCAGGCTTTTGTGCTGCAGATTGTCTGGCAGACTCTCACAATTGTTTCCTCCTGCAGCTTCTGGAAATGATCTTCTCCTCTCTTCACTAAAGAGAAATATGCCTAGAGCAGAGANTTATTTTTATTTTTATTTTTTTAACAGTGCTTTGGAATAAACAATTCAAATTCAGTGTTACTGAATATAAAATCGAATTAATAGAACTGAATGTAATGTTTCTGTTTTACTAAGCTTAGTTATGGCTTTAAAACCTACTGAGATGATAATCTATTTGTATTTCAGCAATACCAGGCACAGCTGCAGTATGTTCAGAGCCCAGAAAACTAAGTGTGCTTTGTCATAATGGAACTCTATGCAGTTCTGATTTAAGGTGAAAGTATTGTTTACCAAAGATAAATATGAGAAAAAAAGAGGAAAGATTTTTTAAATATTTTTTTTTTCTAAAATGGATGCTTTCCTGGGAAAGTGGAGGGAGAAAAGGAAAAACATTTTACCATTTGTTATGAAAGAACACTTAGTTTTCTGGNCTCTTTGTGTTTACTATTTTCTCATATCTAACACAATGCAAGAAATTATTTTTTTTTTGCATATTTCTCACTGCTATTTCTTTACTCCCCTCGAGTGCAAAGGGGAAGAACAAGAGTGTCTCCAAAAAAACTTCCCTACATCTCTTCTGTCCTATATTATGCCTTTCAGATAACCACAGGCAAGGAATTAAAACCCTTCTCTATTTCTTTACTTCCCAGAATATGTGGATGACAGGAGTCAACCCTGCCTTTAAAAGATAAAAACATTCTTTACTTTTTCTAAAAAACTTGTTTTCCACAGAAAGCATATATTAGAGATTAATGGAAAATTTAAAACTCTTGCATGTCTTAGGTTCTTTACATTAGGAAGTTGCAATTTTAATCTAACCCTAAGGATACTGACACTAGTAATGGTTATAGAATTTTAAAAAGAGTAACATTTCAAAGACAGTAGATTATATTCCTTTTATTATTTAAAGCTTGATTTACTGCAGTTTTAACAAAGTCTCTGTCATACATTTACATTTTACAGTACAAGAGCTGCAACATAACAAAATATCAGTAAATTCCAGAGATTCTATGGGTGTACTTTATTTTTACAATATTGTCCTTTTAATGTATATTTCTTTTCCTCTAATATTTTTTTCTCATAGAGGACTATAGACCATTATACATACCAAATAATTGTGCAGTGCTTAACAGTGAGACAGCAGGCATTCAAATAGTTGTTACCTCTTGAATACATTAAAACCTATTAATTGTAAACATTTTTTTTGGCATCACAGTTAAAAGAAACACTTTATTGACCAACGTCTAGCATACAGCACTGGAGAATTCTTTCTGTGCATAAAGGCAACATAAAATAATGTCTCAGTTTGAAAGTAATATATTATTCTCTTTGTTATCATGAGAAAAACAGTCCTTCCCTCCTCGCTCACTGCACCAAGGTTGGTTTTTTTTTTTTTGCATTCACATGTTTTTGAAAGTCTTGATTTAGCTTTTCTTCCTGCTGATATTGTATAAGTTACGGTCTCTAGCTGATACTTCCTTTCTTTATTGGTAAAACATGAAAAAGAATAATAAAATCTAAAGGGAGTGTGACACCATCCGATATTCTTGATGAGTTTCAGCCCTCCAATAAGCCTGTGTAAAACTTTCTTCTTTATAAAGTAAGAATAGAATATCTCTGTTGCACCATATGATGGCATGGGCTCAAACAGCCATATCAGAAACAGAACTGTGCTGCCTTTCTGTGAAGTTGGTGGGTTCTTTGTAGGAAAAGAGCTGGAGAGACCTAAGATATTAAAAATATTTCTTAGGTTATTAGATTTTGATGATTTAAGCACTACAACTCTCTGGCAGTTACAAATAACAACACTCTACCTCAGTATATTAAGCTTAATTTTTGCCAGGAGTGGGATTCGACTCTCCAACCATTATTTCTCTCCAATGCAGAAATAACAGTATTCACAGTGAAAGTATATACTACACAAATAAATTATCTTTACAGTTACATTTTCCTACTAAATATAGCAGGGCTTATATCCATTGGAAAATTAGTTTATTTTAGGTAGTTTTAATTTTTTTTTCCATTTGTAGTTGTATTTGTTTGGGGTTTATTTGTGGTATTCTTTTGTATTTTTTCATTTTACCATTAACTGATTTCTAGCTCTCAGTCTCATGTGTATGGACATCATTTTTGTCAGGACTTAGACAGTGTACAAGGTAATTGTTGATATGCCTGAAATCTGGGTCCTATTACTTTATTCATATTGTAGTTAAAGCTTTGATAATCACACTAGATCTGAGTCACCCCACAGACAGCAAATGAGAGTGCTCTTCAGTAGTGCAAATCTGGCTGCATGTGAGGAGCTGAGGGAGTGCACAGAGCAGGTCCCAGAGAGGTGGGTCTGATGCCAAGATGCACACACAGCTGAAACTAGTACTCCCTAAATGGACTTTTGTGTCTGATCTGTTAGAATTCATCTGTTCAGGCTGCTATGAAATCTACTATTTGGCATGGGTTTTTGGGAGAAAAATATCCAAGACAACTGCTTTTGACTTTGAATCTTATTACCTAGCTACTGAAAGGGAACAGCAGGCGTTTGGAAAGGAGCTAGCTGGCTAGTCCATGCTCAGAGAGTGCTTTTCCCCCTCCTCCTATCTACTCCTGAGGCTGCTCTCCTAGCACTGGGCACTGCAGTGGGGCCAGCTGGCTCCTTTCTGCCCAGCTAGTGGCCACCTCAGAGTCCCCACCTGTGCAAGGCCTGAGGGTTGGATGCTGGCCTGTGAATTGCTGGAAATTTGACTATGATTCAAATAAATACAACTAAAAATAAACCTCTATTTTATTTTTTTTTTTCTTCCCCCCCTCCCCCAGCCATTGTGACTTCAAAGCAGATTTCCTTGAGAGCTGGGGAAGAGCACATTAAGCCTGATACCTGATGAAGTGATTATTCTCTGCCTTTTTTAAGGCATTTGATAAAAGACATCACACATGGAAGGTAGCATAGCTGGCTGTTCTCCTTGTGACACCTGAAATACCTCAGGATGAATGAGCTCAGAAATGAACATTTCCTGCCTCTCCAGTGCTTCCAACCCTACTGGAGAACAGGTTCATTTGTTTTAGTTCCTTTCTTCAGTGATTTCAGTTGCTTCTTGTGTACGCAGCATTATGGTTGTGCTTGTGATTCACTGCATTGCTTATGGGTGTTGAGAGCTGGAAAGACTCCTGTAAAACAGGATTTGTAAATACATCCTCTGTGTAAGGAGGAGAAGACCCCAGCACTTTGCTTCCTGCTGCACTAATTCAGTATGAAGGTAAGAAATAAAAAAAATATGTCCAAAGAAATTTGTTTTCTGTTGAAATATTTAAAAAAATGAAGGTTTAAAATTAAGAGGAATGGTAAATTATAAATACATATATGGTTTATGGTATACTTACCAACTATATAGTTTTAAATAATAGATAGAAGCCCAATTCCTGCTGTGCTTTTGAGAGTGAGAGAGACTGGGGGTCTGAGAATTGCCCAGGCTCTTCCCCTCAGCCCTTCTGCCCATTCTAGACCATCAGTCAATGTTTCTCTCTGCTCCAAGCATGTAAACTGAATTTGGCAGCTGAATTCTTCAAGAAATTAAATGGAGCATCCCCATGTGAGATGAGGTGGGAAATAAAGTCAGTCTTTAATCAAGTTTTCTATAATATTGATGTCACTGCATTTGCAACTTATCTGTATGAGGTTTTTTTCTGTATATTTCCTAGACTGATTTACTCCAAGAACTCAGGAAACCAATGCTAGCATAGAAAAATCATTGCTATAATAACATGGCAGGTTTAATCAACAACAGTATTCAATGTTTTTGAGTCTCACTGGGAGAGAGAACGGTTTGTCACTTTGTTTGCAGAGCAGCTATGTGATGAGAACAAGATGAGCTTCTGTCAGCAGTGGAAGGACAGGGCATCTGGTGATGAAAAAAGTTCTGAACCTTGCTTTTCTCAAGCACCTCTACTCCACTGCAGCTTCAGTTTCCAGTTTTGTTTTTTTTTTTTCTGTAGTCATGCAACTCTAACTACTTAATAAGCTGCAGCACCTTGTAAGGACTGGGAAAAACAATGACAAACAGTTTCCTGTTAATGGCACTGTTTCAGTAATGTAGAAAAAGCAGTGCTCTCCCCTCCTCCATGAGCTCTGCTCTCTGACACAGCTTTTTTTTTTTTCTGTGTAATGCTTCCAATAAAACTCAGCCTGAGGCAAGGAACCTGGCATCGAAAATTTCAGTCCAAATAGTTAGGTAGGGATATAAACAACCAAAATAGGATCTTTCAATGGAAACTGTTGGATGACTGACAATAGAAGGTATTACCAGCTCTATCTACTGCTGCATATATCCAGCCTTCCTGTGCACACTCTGCTCCCTGGGGCAAGCTCAGAGGAAAGGAAGAATTGAACAAGGGGAATCAGAGCTTTTCTCCACAAGTTTCCTATAGCTATTCAAATGTGTTTCATTATATCAGCATTTGTGGCAACATGTAGAATAATGAATGCATGAGGATTATTAAACAATTAGGTGACATTTTTGGATTTCAATATTAACCTCTAGTAGATGTGTAACACTCATACATTAGTGATTAAGTATCCTGTTAGGTCTCTGACCATAAGTAATTATGTGTCATTTTAAGACAGCCCAAGGAGCAATGTAAAATACTTTAAAAAAAGGGAGAAAGTAGAGAAATACAATTCTCAAGAAGACAAGAAAAAACTCATGATCTGCTCTAGTTTATACTTACAAGATACTGATGAAACATCATACACTTACAATTACAGCTAAGTACCTGATAGGAAAATAAATCCTTTAATCTTAAGCCAAAAAGAAAATGGATATTTTTGCTGAAATATTCTTCCTTATGTCTTGTACAAATCTTGCAGGGGTTAGTCATATAAATAACTCTTTGACATTGCAAAGCCTTAAGTAAAAGTGGCCTTTTCTACAGACCAAGTGGCAAACTGATTCTCCCACCTTCTAGTCAAATACAATTTCTAATCTACTCCATCCTACCAGCTCAGCCTTTCTCCCTTCTTAGAGGGAAGCTTTATCCCAGGCCATCTTCTAACTCTCCCAAAGTCCTAAGAGCAGTTTAATATGGAATCAATATTTAGCTGAAAATCTAATGTTACTGTTTCTATACTGCTGGTTGGAGGAAGATTGGCATTTGCCTTGCTGTTTTTGCTATATGTGTTCCTTCCCATCTATGAATTGCTTGAAGTAATTTTTCAAGCCACACCAACCCAGACTCCTGGAAACTAACCCTTGATAGATGGTATAATCTGAATGATAGATTCCTCTGTCTCCTTCTAGAGTAGAGGCACCTTATCTGTTCCTCCTTCAGATATTTTATGACCAGCTTTAACAATAAAAGAAGGAAAGCAAAGACCTTGAAAACTATTCACATTTTTCCTATTGCCATGGAAACGAAATGTGTTTTTTTCACACATCAGTACATGCTATTATGCTTTATTATGAAACTCTGGTAAAGCTTATAATGAAGAGCTTTATCTAACTTATGTAACCTCCCTTGAATTGTTGCAGAAGTGATAAGTCTAGACTATGAAGTAATGCTTTACAGTACAATTTTAACTTGAGATATTTTGCATTCCAGACTGTGGTCACAATGGCAAGTTCTCTGCCTGCCTGAGATAAACTTTTGTGGGTTATTTGAAGACACCAGATAAACAGCTACAAGTGATGCCCCCAGGCAGACACTGAAGGTACAAGAAAGAGATCTGGAGACAGCTCACTACATTCAGTGAAGATAATGCTACAAATATCACCTTAGATGCAGACATCCCTCTGAAGATCCCATTACATACTGTTAATCTTCTGTGATCACTGTATGGACACCTTTTATGCTGTACTTTGTTTCCTAGGCTCTCTGCTTCTCCTTTTCTCAATATCTATACCTAGACAAGCTATGGAAGTAAACCACTTTTTATTTAATTAGAGCATTAAGTAAGTATTATGTCCTGTCACTCCATGAACAGTCAGATATTTTGGTAAAAAAGGAAAATTAATTAATCTGTGCTGTAAGTGTTGAGTTGTGAGAAAACAGAGAACATCATTTGACAAATATTTGCCATGTGAGGTGTCTCTGACTGTATCTAGTGCCATGCCATAAGCTGGTCAAGTCCAGATGTACAGGGTGTTGATGGAAAGTTGTTGGTAGTGGGCGAGTTGCTGGTGGCCACTGGGAAGACACTAGGGTCTGACCAGCGTTGGACTCAGCTGGTTCTATCCTATACCCCACTGCAAAATACAACTAAAACACATTTGCTGGTGCCTTGATGAAGACATTTAAGAAATGGCTTGTTTTCTGTCAGGGTAAAAAAAACCCAACAAACAAACCAAAATGAATGATGGCTACTTTCCCCCTGTATTTTCTTAGTAATCAGGAGGAGACACATGTGCAGCCATTGGGAATATGCCTTGATGACCTTCCTTAGGTGCAAAAGCTGGACTAAGTGGCTGGATCCTCAGCTGAATCTCACACACTCACCACCCCAGGAGGAGTTTCCAACCTCATGATCCTTCCTGGGAGCCTAAGAACTGAGGGATCAGCTGAAGAGGACACTTCAGCCCCACCGTCTCCTGAGTCATCTATGTTCTCTGTCATTTAGCTTTCACTGGAAATGTTAGGATAAAAGAAGGTACAAAACCAGGTGGAATTGTCCTGACAAATAGATCTTGTAGCTGCTATTGATCCAGCTCTCTCTCGAGGCTCATCAACCACTGTTGCAAGCTGGCTGCTGAGAAAGAGCAATTTCCCACTTCTGACTCTAATGTCTCTGCTACTAGTGCCAGTCCTGCTGAGTCAGCTCCCTTCCCTGCTGGACCAGAATCTCTATTTCCTGACTTTGCAACTTCTGCATTATCCATTTTCCAGCACCTTAGAGCACACAGCAGAGAGTGGAGTCAGAACCAGACTTTATATTGCATATCTCGAGGTCTTTATCTTCCAAAGCTGTATAGATGAGAAAAAAAATCCCAAACAACAAAACCAAACCAAAATGGCACCCCACTGCTTCCTGGACTTCATGAAACCCACCAATCTGTCAACTGATGCAGGTGCAATGTAATGTAATGGCTGTGGAGTTTTTTTTTGTTTGTTTAAGCAGTGAATACACTATTCTGGAGTGATATTTACTAGTCATATTTACTAGCTACCTGCAGTCAATCACACTTGGGAGTGGAATGTCTGTGCATTTTTAGATACTGGGAAGAAAACATTACTATATGCATCTATTATCTGGGGTGATATGTGTGCTGGGACTATGCTTCTGTATAAAAGACAACATTATAAGAGCGAAATTATAGGGTAGATTTGCCTATAAACAGACTAAATAATTAGGAATAAACACTAAAATAGTTAATGTTTGGGGTGGAATTGCTGAATTCTGGCTAGTTCTGAGGAAGGGTCGAAAGAAAGGGATAAAGTGCACTGAAGGTGTGTGGCTCAGAGATCTACTTGGGAGGGATCAATCCAGGCAAGTATTCATCACTATCAGGCTGAAATTTTAGAGGAGAAGTTTAATGGAAATTCAACATACAGTAAAGCTTCTAAAGAGTTGACTGTTTGATGTAAATTTCTGTTTAATTTGTTCTCTTTTTGTTTAATGAGGGCAAGGCCACACTATTAAACCACTGAATAATTTCTAATAATACTTGATGGATAATTTTAACCTATTAGAAATCCGTAGTACTATTGAAGTAGAAAACTTCAGCTAACCATTTTGCTCTGTCAAAATATTGTAATTTCACTGTCTTTGATTTAATGTAGTTCCTTAAATCTTAGCTACACATAAGAAGTGAGTCATGAATTTAAATGGCACAGATGAAAGTCTAAGCAAACATATTCATAATTTTCAAAGGAGATATTGATCTTTTCTGTCCTGTATATTGTAACTGTATATAATGCAACATGGCTGTTGCTCTCATTAGGATATGTTCACATGAAATAGTGAAGATTCCAGTAAAACTACTGTGTTTTACTGGAAAAAGTGGGAAAATGTTACCATTGCAAACTCTAACTCCACCTAAATATCTGAAATTACATACTTAGCTGGACACATATAGTTTCCAGAAATCTTCCATTCTCTTTCATCTCTGCCCTGTGAAAACCTATTGCCTTCAAATTCAAGATTTCTGCTACCTGGGTAGCTATGTAGTTTATAATCTATGTAATTATATGGATGTTCCTGGTGTATATATGTCATCGTGTGTGTACATACACAGATCTCTATGTGTGTTCCAGAATCCTGCCTTGTGAAGATTTCAGGAGTACACTGCAAGGATACCAGCTACAGAAATTGGAGCTTGTTGTAGGGATCCTTTGCAGGAGCCCCATCCTAAGAGCTAGCCTGCATGTGCCCTGGGGACACTGGGCCGCAACAGGCTATTAAGGAGACATTACAACACAGAAAGAAGGTATTTGCATATTCATTCCTATACTTCCTTGTTTCAAAGTTGTAAAGTTGCATAACTGCTGTTGTATAATTCATTACCTTCTTTTCTTAAGTCTGCTTTTGCATTTAATGGTCATAGTGCTTGCAGAGATAAGATTTAATGTTGAACTCTGGCCCATTGCTTCTACATTTCATATAGTAAATCATAAGCCTTGTTTCTTTAAATGAGAGATGCAGTGTGTCCCTAGGGAGGCTGTGGCAGGACCTCAGAAATCATGATGCAGGACTGAAAACTAAGGAGGAGGTTGTGGAGTCTCCTTCTCTGGAGACATTCCAGACCTGCCTGGATCTGTTCCTGGTTGACTTGGTCTAGGTGACCCTGCTCTGGCAGGGGGGTTGGACTAGATGATCTTCTAGGTCCCTTCCAACCCCTAACATGCTGTGATTCTGTAAATTTAATATTCAGTACACTGCAATATTCATTGAATTTGTGAGACTCCATTGCCTGCTGTGGATTTGTCTCAGAGCTTTATCTCTTTTTGCTGGATCACTCCACTTGACCTCAAAACAAGCAAACGTGGTTTTTATGAAGTAAATCAGAGAAAATAATCAAAACACTGCTTTATCTCTTTGCCCTGGACTTAATTTCTGCTTCTTGGGAAATATTTTTTTTTCATTTATGAAGGTGTTATGGAGTAATTCATAGACTTTGAGATTTTTATTCATACTACTAAAAATGTGTCAGTATTGCTTTTTTTTTTTTTCCCCAAGATGAAGGGAAATAAGAGAGTTCCACCTTGAGCTATGCCCAGGTATTGCAGATGTATGACAGCCTCCTTAATTCTGTGTAAGCACTTTTGAAAATTGAAGACACTATCTCCAAGTTTGTGTTAGTGTATGAGGTTGCAAATTGTATATTCACTGAAAGGGAAGGGAAGAAAGGTACAGTGCTTATTGCAAATTCATGCCAGAGAAGTGTGCTGTATGATTTGTCATTTGCTGCTATTGCCTTTTGAAATTACAATTTTTCTCTAAGAAGTTGTCCTGGTTTGAGTGAGAACAGAACAGAAAAGAACAGAAATAATTATTTAAAGGCAAAAAAAATCCAAAACATTTTAACTCATAAATTTTATGCCAGCCTGTCTAAATGCTCACCATTTGTCAAAGAGATGGAGGTCCAGTCACTACTATGAATTATCTCCTTGCCTGTAGTGTTGCCAGAATTGTTTGTATTGGTTCCCTCTCTTGTGCAGGGTATGAGCACTTAGTTCTAAGGAGAACTTTGTCCATTTAACATAGATAGTAGGGAGATACATATTCAAACTTGGAATGAATATGAATCCTATGTTAAAATTTAATTTCTTGTATAATGGTTCTATATGTAATCACAACCATATTTATTATATGGATTTTGCCATTAGTTTTCAAATAGGCTTTTTTTATTTCAGAATTTAGTAACAGAACTTGAATAATTTGGGGGTATCTGATCCCCAAATTAGGCATAATGTACCACCCTCTAAATCCAAAGGTTTTAATTATATGTGGTAGGTATGATGACAGTTGTCAGACTGTAAAGGTCTCCAAAATAAGCTTTCTGTGTCTATTACCTTTGTCTCAACACTTTCAAGAAAAAAATTCCACATCACTTTTCTTAATAAAGAAAGCCAACCACATTCTGTCTATAGCACATCTTCATTTTTCTTTTCTTTATTCTTCCTACTGTTGTACTTGATGCTTCACTCCTATTTTTCTTATAATGCTGCAGTAAGAATGAGTCATTGGCCAGGGACAGGTACTGCCTAATATTGAAAGAGAAAATAAGGAAAACAAAGGCAGAGGAGAAATTTTTGAACTGGTTTCCTAGCAGCCACACAAATGTTTAATAATGTTTTAATTGATTACACTCTCTTGCTCAGAATTTACGCTAACAGAAAAATTATTACAGTCTGTAATGTGCAGGACTTAAGCACTGATGAATGATTTACGGTGTCTATCAGCTACTTAATTAGAATTAATTATTCATAAACTTCCCTGATGAAAGACCTCATTATTACAATAATCATATAATGTAGGTTGTCAGTGTTTTCTGAAATACCTTGCCTAATGGGATTATGAAATTGCTTGTGATTTTACTCCAGTAAAAACACAGATTAGAAAGAAGCCCTGAAATGTGGTCTGACATCATTTTCTCATTGCTCTGCATCAGGCCAGTCCAGCAGATTGTACAGCCCAGTGCCTGGCCCAGACCAACCCCTCCACAGGAGCATAGTGCGAGGAAATGCTTTTGTCCAAGTAGGTTTGAGAGATGCAGTGTGTCCCTAGGGAGGCTGTGGCAGGACCTCAGAAAGCATGATGCAGGATTGAAAACTAAAGAGGACAGGAGCAAGTAAATGGCTGTTCTGTCTGCTGGTAGACATCTGCAGACTGCTGAGGTGCTGGGCTGAAACCTCTCAAAAATCCAGTGCTTCTCTAGAGACTGTCAGCTATTGCTTATTGGCATTAACTAAAGCTAGCAGATGTTAACTTGTGGGAAGCAGGAAGAGGAGAACAAAGATAGCAGGTTCCCTGAGGGAACTGGAGAGCCAAGGTCATCCTGTGGAATGTGAGAATCCTCAGAGTGAGAGCCATGAAAATTCCCAGCACCAACCACATAGTTTCCTGGCAGATTCAGATGAGGTGTTGTCTTTGTTAGAACATCTCTGCCTTCAATCATCCCTGAACATTTTCCCTTTTTGAGGTGTTCCTTTTAGTTGCCAGTTAACTTCAAAGAACACTCACTTATTTTAGTGTTGAGTTCCTTCTATTTCAGATGAGAAGAAATGGCAGAATATGGTAGGACAAAGTTAAGATTGCTTGAAAGTAGCATTTTTGCTGCCATGTGCTTCCTTTACATTCACCAACTACTTCATAGTGTGGCAGCAACCCCTGAAGAGAGGTAAGCTCTTAGCAAATGAAATGTACAGAGAAAATCAAGTTGCAGCAGCTACATGGCTGCATATATCATAGGAATTCTAGGGTCATTATATTTAATTAAGTAATTTATTAAAGAGATATTGTTCACATGACATATTCAAACCTTTACTGCCTAATTACTGGGAGCACACTGAGTTAGCAAAAGCTTTATAAATGAGGCTTGAGGGCTCTCGCTTGGGCAGTGTGTTTAAATTAAAACTGGAGAGAAAATGACCTTTTGACAACTAGAGGTGAAATTATTGATATGTCACTGGTTTCTTTCTCATGGTGTAAGGTGTAGTTGCTTATATTTACTTTATGACCAACAAAAAGGTTTCAGAATTCCTCTTTTGCATTTTTTAGATAGCATTTTCCAGTGGTGCTAGCTAACTGATATGTCAAAGGAGAAAAAAGCAAACGGGATTAGTTTGTTAGTGTTTTATATGAACTAGAAAAAGAGAATGAAAGTGGTCTGGGGATGTGGCAATTTCTTACAAAAGTGAATTTCTGCCATGAAATATAAGGTCCTTTTTTTTTATCTTGATGGTCTTTAGGCAGCAGTGTCTTTGCTAGGAGATTTCCTGACAGAACTGGATCAGAACATTTAGATATTTTAGATCTATTTCTAAGCTGCCTGGAATGATGTCTGAGCCAGGGCAATCACATAACTGATGCTGTTGATTAAGATCTCAACCTGTCTGAGCAGTAAACGATCTGAACTGCTTTCAGTATTGTGATTGATGGTGGCTGTCAAGTCAAGCTGATGAAATATCTCTCTTAGGCTTATTAGTAGGGGTGAGATCCCTTCAATTGTTCAGGCTGAGTTTTGTCCCCAAAAAACATTCAGTATTCAGCACACAACTATAAATGTCTAGTAAGGACAAAGACTCAGCTGACTGCTTTGGTGATTGTTAGATCTCTGGCTATTAGCTTAGTGCTATTGAAATTGTGAAGGTAATAGTTAAGTCTCACATGAAAATGCAGGTTGCAGAAATGTGGGGAAAGAGGAAGAAAAGGAGAGGGTTGGGAAAGGAAAAAGAAAGGGAAATGGAGCAATCCCCTTCTCTCCTTTTGTAAAGGACAGGAGACACTTTGTGCAGTTAGCATTGTTCAGCTGACAAAAAGCATTTAAACAATTTTGAACTTTCTGTGAAGTTAGTTTAAAATAGCAGTGCTTAGAATAGCACACCATTATTAATTCTGAAATTGTTTCAAAGTCCTCCTTTTCCTCCCACTCCACACATTACATAGACATGGTTGCTGTTATTTTTATGCTTAACTCCCAGTAAATCAAAAAATGAATAATGAAGTATGCTCATATCATGGAATGATTAAAAAATACCTACATCATTGAATTCTGCTTCAGTTACACAGGTCTATAGCATGTATGGAAAGCTTGGTCCTCAGCTTTGGGCTGAAACTAGTTCAACTGAGGTAATAGAAGCCCTGTAGGTTTTTGAAAAGATAGAAATCAATTTAACAAACTTCTATTGACTTGCTTGCATGAAATCATTGTGCTATCATCTCTTTTCACCGAAGCAGATGAAAAGCTATAGATTTTTGTGTGAGCCTGTTAGGTAATTGTGATCATCTAGTAAATGACCAGAAGTTGTTTTTACCCAGGAGATGCTGTGATGATGCTGTGTGTCCTAATGACACAGAGCTGCCGCTGCCAGGAGTGAGATATTACNAACTTGTGGGAAGCAGGAAGAGGAGAACAAAGATAGCAGGTTCCCTGAGGGAACTGGAGAGCCAAGGTCATCCTGTGGAATGTGAGAATCCTCAGAGTGAGAGCCATGAAAATTCCCAGCACCAACCACATAGTTTCCTGGCAGATTCAGATGAGGTGTTGTCTTTGTTAGAACATCTCTGCCTTCAATCATCCCTGAACATTTTCCCTTTTTGAGGTGTTCCTTTTAGTTTCCAGTTAACTTCAAAGAACACTCACTTATTTTAGTGTTGAGTTCCTTCTATTTCAGATGAGAAGAAATGGCAGAATATGGTAGGACAAAGTTAAGATTGCTTGAAAGTAGCATTTTTGCTGCCATGTGCTTCCTTTACATTCACCAACTACTTCATAGTGTGGCAGCAACCCCTGAAGAGAGGTAAGCTCTTAGCAAATGAAATGTACAGAGAAAATCAAGTTGCAGCAGCTACATGGCTGCATATATCATAGGAATTCTAGGGTCATTATATTTAATTAAGTAATTTATTAAAGAGATATTGTTCACATGACATATTCAAACCTTTACTGCCTAATTACTGGGAGCACACTGAGTTAGCAAAAGCTTTATAAATGAGGCTTGAGGGCTCTCGCTTGGGCAGTGTGTTTAAATTAAAACTGGAGAGAAAATGACCTTTTGACAACTAGAGGTGAAATTATTGATATGTCACTGGTTTCTTTCTCATGGTGTAAGGTGTAGTTGCTTATATTTACTTTATGACCAACAAAAAGGTTTCAGAATTCCTCTTTTGCATTTTTTAGATAGCATTTTCCAGTGGTGCTAGCTAACTGATATGTCAAAGGAGAAAAAAGCAAACGGGATTAGTTTGTTAGTGTTTTATATGAACTAGAAAAAGAGAATGAAAGTGGTCTGGGGATGTGGCAATTTCTTACAAAAGTGAATTTCTGCCATGAAATATAAGGTCCTTTTTTTTTTATCTTGATGGTCTTTAGGCAGCAGTGTCTTTGCTAGGAGATTTCCTGACAGAACTGGATCAGAACATTTAGATATTTTAGATCTATTTCTAAGCTGCCTGGAATGATGTCTGAGCCAGGGCAATCACATAACTGATGCTGTTGATTAAGATCTCAACCTGTCTGAGCAGTAAACGATCTGAACTGCTTTCAGTATTGTGATTGATGGTGGCTGTCAAGTCAAGCTGATGAAATATCTCTCTTAGGCTTATTAGTAGGGGTGAGATCCCTTCAATTGTTCAGGCTGAGTTTTGTCCCCAAAAAACATTCAGTATTCAGCACACAACTATAAATGTCTAGTAAGGACAAAGACTCAGCTGACTGCTTTGGTGATTGTTAGATCTCTGGCTATTAGCTTAGTGCTATTGAAATTGTGAAGGTAATAGTTAAGTCTCACATGAAAATGCAGGTTGCAGAAATGTGGGGAAAGAGGAAGAAAAGGAGAGGGTTGGGAAAGGAAAAAGAAAGGGAAATGGAGCAATCCCCTTCTCTCCTTTTGTAAGGGACAGGAGACACTTTGTGCAGTTAGTATTGTTCAGCTGACAAAAAGCATTTAAACAATTTTGAACTTTCTGTGAAGTTAGTTTAAAATAGCAGTGCTTAGAATAGCACACCATTATTAATTCTGAAATTGTTTCAAAGTCCTCCTTTTCCTCCCACTCCACACATTACATAGACATGGTTGCTGTTATTTTTATGCTTAACTCCCAGTAAATCAAAAAATGAATAATGAAGTATGCTCATATCATGGAATGATTAAAAAATACCTACATCATTGAATTCTGCTTCAGTTACACAGGTCTATAGCATGTATGGAAAGCTTGGTCCTCAGCTTTGGGCTGAAACTAGTTCAACTGAGGTAATAGAAGCCCTGTAGGTTTTTGAAAAGATAGAAATCAATTTAACAAACTTCTATTGACTTGCTTGCATGAAATCATTGTGCTATCATCTCTTTTCACCGAAGCAGATGAAAAGCTATAGATTTTTGTGTGAGCCTGTTAGGTAATTGTGATCATCTAGTAAATGACCAGAAGTTGTTTTTACCCAGGAGATGCTGTGATGATGCTGTGTGTCCTAATGACACAGAGCTGCCGCTGCCAGGAGTGAGATATTACTGCCCTTGGAAAAAAAAATAACCTGAAGGTGTAGTGCCATCCAGTTCATCCTCATTAGAGGAAGATGTAAATGATGCAGTAGCCACTTGGGTGTGTTTATTTACTGGAATGCATTCCCTCGTGTGGCAGCCTGCATGTATTGCATCGGCATGGAAAAAGAGAGTCTTGGAAAGCTTCAAAAGACTGTTGCCACTACTGTGGCAAAACTCAACATAAGTAGATGTTATAACATATAACTAAATTAAGGCTCGGCTGTCGGGGAAAGAGAAGAAACTGCTCCATCATTTTTCTGTTTCTTTCTGTGAACAGAAATAGGCCTTGTGGATATTTGTTTTTATCCAGATATTTGGAAAAGGTTGTCTGGACTGTTCTACTAACAAGTCAAAAGAACTTTTAGCTTCCTACAGGAAAAAGTATTTGCAATTATGGAGTGACTCAAATTTGTTTCACTTACTATGAGTCAAATATGAGTCATGATGAATAGAAGTATAATTCCTGATTGTATTGTGATTATTTGCTCTTTCCAAAAGCCCTGTGTATATGTTTGGCCAAAATGTTTTGGTGATATATCAATATATTTTAATTGTCATTATATTTTTTAATACGTATTATTCTTTACTGTATAGGATAGTATCTCACACTGTATTTCAAAGTGTGCATTCCCTCTTAGGGAGCTGGGAAAGCAACTCAGTCACATTTGTGTTAGGAAAAAAATGTGGGTCAGAGGACTAACATGACTGACAGCCCGAGGAGAGGACAACAGAAGTATAAAACATGATGTTTTGTGCTGGTATTTTACAAAAGGAATATGATTGTCACTGAGATTTGTCACAGCAATGGCACTTTTCTTTATCTTTCACTAAATAGTGTTCTATTGGATAAATTTATTTTCCCACACAAATTTCAGAATTTGGTTTGCCATTATTAAGTAATCCAAATTTTACTGACAAGTATCTGATGTAAAGATGTTTTTTCCCCTCCCCCTTTGATTTCCACATATCTTTGAAAATGCACTTTATTGATTCTGTGTGGTACTGATTTCTAGTCTTAATTTGTAATGTTGCAGTACATCAAATAACTTGCAGAGCTGTGTAGATTACATCTGCTTAGTTTTTTTTATGTTANCCTTTTGCAAACACTTCTTACCAAGAAACCCATAATAGACAATGCATTTGTATACAGCAGCTGGGCAGTTGAGAATGCATTAATTAGTATATTACAGCAGTGGCACTTATTATTTATTATGCCATCATCAGAGAACACAATGAATTTATTATAGAGTTGCTATGGTTTCCAAAGGAGGTACAGTGCAAGCTAATTACCTCAAGATTCCAGATGGTGCTGAATAATTCCTGCTCAAATGACCCATCACCTCTGCCTTTCCTAAGTTTGTGTAGTAAACAAAACATTGATAAAATGGAGGCTGAGAATGTAGTGATTTCCCTTTACAGGTCTCTACACATTTCTGTTTGCCCTGAGCATGTTTACATTCTTCAGACTTTATTGCTTAATTTTCTCCCATCTGTGCAAAGATCCTAATGAATGAACAGTGAACAAGCATGTAAGAAATCTCTGCTGCTGGACATCCTGACTGCAAATGCTTAATCTGCACTATACCAGCATTTTTTGTATTGTCTGTCATGGCTATCCCGAGGGTATCATAGAATGGTTTAGGTTTATCTTTAAAAGACCTTTAAAGCTCATCTAGTTCAAACCCTTTGCAGTGAGCAGTGAGAGCTTTCACTAGAACAGTCAAAGAAAAGGCTTTAGGATATCTAAAAAATATCTGTTTAGAGTGTCAGTCCACAACAACTTAACCTGCAGCATCAGGTTGATACCAGAGGTAGGTCAGGCTTTAGGTAAGGGCTTTTGTGCCCTACTTCTGCTGCCAGTATCATAGGATTGCCAACACACTGCTCTGAGAAATAATATTTTAATTTCAGATATAAAGTTTACAGGGTTTACATTCAGATTTGCAATGTGGTTGGTCTGGGAAAACAGCCGTGAAAAACTGGAAGAGCAAACATTTCCCCTCTACATTCAGAGTTTGCCTAACCAGAGCTTGTTTAGGCTTTTGAGATGTTTGGGATTATATAAATGACATCTACACAACTTCATGGGGCTTGCTTGTCTCTGAGCTGGTCCGAGATGATGGGGCTCCATGGGTTTTTTTACCTTTCTCTGTGGGGTTTTGCTAATTCCTGTTATGGAGACCCTTATGAGCACAGCTAACAGAGGCAGCCACAGCAGTTTGTGTGTCACTCCCTTGCTTCTTCTTTGGGAATTGTGGAAACAAGGTCCAGGATCATTGGCAAGTCCTTGGAAACATCTGAGAAGCTTAATGGTAACTGCTACTGCCAGGTGAAGATGAGGGAGAAACAAGAGTGAGATCCTAGGAAGCTCTAGCAGCTTCTAACAAGCATGAACCTTGACCAATATTGGCTGCAGCCTTTGCTGAAGCTGCCACCAGTTAGGGAGGAGAAAACCACTTTTAGCTGATGCTTGGTAGAGGCTTATATATGAGCTGAGGGCTGGGTTGTGTTGGTGACACACAGCTGTGTACCTAGGAGCTGTTCAGGCAGCTGTTGGGGCACAGATTTTGGCACAGACTGAGCTTCACATGGCAGGTTCAGTCCTACAACTCCAAAGCTGCAGGGAGTGACTGAGGGCCTTTGATGTCAGGAGAGGTGGACAGAGGAAAGGAGGTGCAAGAATGGCAAAAAAACCAACTCTGAAATTAAGACTAAGATACAGAATCAGGTAAGGAACACAGGAGGGGTAAGTCTTCTCATGCTAAGAGCATAGATTCCTACAAACACAAATGACCCACTGAACTTTCCATCATTTCTATGTCTGAAAGAGTTGGTGTGGGGTACACTAAAGACAGATGGACTTGCAGCCAAGCACTAAATTGTGGAGGAGGAAAAGGTAATAGAGGTGTAACTTAGTAGTAGTTGTGTGTTTCATACTTGAGTGATAATTGCTTTATAATTGCATGCAATAATTATGCAACATTATTTTACTAAATCAGTAGTAGTGATGTGTTTATTAAGAAAGTAATTGCCTAATAATATAATGTATTGCTTAATCAGTAAATGCTTAATCACTATAGGCTCTTAAATCAATGGCATTTCAAGACTGCAGGTTAAAGGGTGTGAGTTAGACCCTTAGAAGCAGCAATATCCAGAAAAAATCTCAGAAAAATAATCAGAAAAAAAAAAAAGAAAAGAAAAATAACTGGTGATCTTAAGGAAAAGTGTGATAAATGTAGAGTTACTCAAAACCTGAGTGGACATGGTCCTGGCCAATGCATAACTTCTGCAGTAAAAAGATTGCTTGAAGATCTCAGCTTCCATGAAAAATGCAATTGCTCTTTATGTAGTTTCACGGGAAGGTTTGAAAATGTCAAAGGAGTGCAATAACAGGATCAATAAAAGAAATATAGATGTTTTAATATTGTATAATATTTACCCTGTCTGGAGATTTTGGGGGACCTGAGTCATCATTTTTGAACATTTAGGATCTATCATTGGTGAATAAGATTAATTCAGGTTACTTACTAGGACACCCTTAAATCTGATATATGTGCTAGATAGAGTTAAATCACCAAAATGCTTCACTTATTTAAAAGGAATCTTCACATCCTCAGCTGATTTAGTTTTCATCTGGATTTTTGTTGCTGAAAATAAATGAAGCCTGCTACAAAACAAAAACAGCAACAAAAACAAAAACTCCACCAAACCCAAACAAACAAACAAAACAAACAAACAAACAAAAAACCCCACAAAAATTAGAATCTGCTCCCCAAATGTAAGATCCAGAAAAACTTGTGAGGGAAATGTCACAAGTTATTTGGCCTGGAACTAGAGTGCCAGCAGAATGGAGACTGAGTCCAATAAATGCAAGCCTTTGGAGACCATAATAAAATGGGATTCTAGTGGCAGTGCATGTCTATGAAAATTCATTGCAGTATCAGACATCCCAGGTGCCTATTTTATCAGGAATCATTATGCTGCTCAGTGTTCCAGGAACAGTTCTGGACAATGAAATAGCTTTTGCATTCAAAGAGGTGACTTTTAGTCACTAGGCATTTAAGTGCTGAGCATAAAGGCCACTGCCTGTGAAAGGGATTTGTCTGAAAGAAGAGTGTATGTGTGTTATTAATTGGACACTAAAGGTAAACTTTTAAATTAAATGTGCTGCAGCTCAGTCAATATCTTGAGCTCAACATCATTAATGTGGGGTGATGGGGAGGTCTGTTTTCCTGCTGAGCTTATTTAGAGTGAGGACTGACACTGAACCTCACCAAAGATTTTAAGTCTTACCTTTGTGGGTTTCAAATATAAGATGAAGTGTTCATATTTCATGTTTCAAATATAAGAATCTAATAAATGAGAGTATACAT
This sequence comes from Ceyx cyanopectus, assembly GCA_013401355.1. NCBI lineage: Eukaryota > Metazoa > Chordata > Aves > Coraciiformes > Alcedinidae > Ceyx > Ceyx cyanopectus. Next base: position 54,003 of record VYZU01029633.1, on the reverse strand, counting down.
TTGCATTTGCCTCTGTGTAAGCACCACAGAGGAAATAGTCATTTACGTGTAAGTGTTCAACTGAAGGCTGCATTCTAATGTAACTAATGTAATTCAATGAACTAATGTAATTCAGTAGTCTTCTCAGCTCCAGGGAGAAAGGAAATAGGAAAGAATAAGCAAACAGTTACAGTAAAACAAATTGAACAAAAGCAAATCAATAGCAAACAAAGAGCCTCTCCAAAAGGTATTCTGATGAAAAAACTATTTTATAAATTAAATCTCACATCCATGGAAGAATCTTGTAACTAAAAGGTTGAACTAGCATGTGTTCAGTAATAATGGGGCTGGGTGCACTGGAAGGCTCTGACAGGAAGGCTCAGGACACAGAGCTCAGACATGTCTGCTGGAAACAGTGTTGGAAATACTGTCACTGTCTCTCAGCTGTGACACATGGAGATAGAGCTAGAAAGAGATACAGAGAGAATTAAATATTTCTTTTGTTTTAAAGCAGCTTTAAGAGGGACCAGAAAAAAAAAAAAAAGTGTGATTTAAAATGAAATCCTGATGACAAGTCTGTCATAATTGTAAATATTTGACCAGAAAGCCTATTGAGAAATGCACATGCAATTTAATATTTACTGGAAGTAAAAGCATCACAATTGTCCTTCTGGTTTCTTTGCCATGTTCTTTACCTGTTGGATCCTATTTGGATTGCAGTTATGAGAAAGCAGAGTGATGCTGCACCAGGATCTCCTGAGGTTTTAAACCCTGGGATTGTTCTGACATTGACAATTCCTGTGGAGACACACTGTCTTCCCCTTTCATTTTCAGTCTGGTTAATGAGCCTGTAAATTGAATTAGCTCAGTCTAAGTGCTCAAAATCCAAGCTGAAATGAAAACAAGATTAGAATAGTATATGCAGGCTATACTTGTTTTAGTGCCTTTGGTTTCCTGAGGAAAGCAATAAGATTAAAATAATAATAATGATTATGATAACAAAATAACGTGACTGAAGACATATAATGTACAAGTCATCCTATTAAACAGTGTTCAAATATCAAAAGCTGCTGAGCCAGTGTTTCTCTGTTCTAAAGCGATTAAGGGTAGCTAGAGGAGAAGGAATTGTATTTTGTGGATGGGAAATCTAGGGCTCTAGACTAGGTCTTGACAATGGCTCTGCTAATTGTGCATTAACAATTAGAGGTTACAGATTATACTTCTGATTACTACTAGTGTGATAAAGCCAGAGGCAGTTGCAAACAAACTTTGAAGAGTGGAGAAAAATTAGTATCAGAAGATGTGTCACTGTGAATTCATGCCATCTGGCTAATGAATGACACCAGTGTGAATTGTATCAAGTCAGCCTACAGATTTGCTATATATAACCAATAACCTGCAAATACATAGGGCAAAATGGCCTGACTTACTCTCTGCATCAAAACAGAAAAGGGTTGGTTTTTTTTTTTTAGCACTTTGTCATAGTGTAAACTGCTCTATTAAAATGATCACATACTCAGAAATGCAAACAGTCTTTGCTGTTTCTAAAATGTGGCACTGATTAATTCTNCAAACAAACAAACAAAACAAACAAACAAACAAAAAACCCCACAAAAATTAGAATCTGCTCCCCAAATGTAAGATCCAGAAAAACTTGTGAGGGAAATGTCACAAGTTATTTGGCCTGGAACTAGAGTGCCAGCAGAATGGAGACTGAGTCCAATAAATGCAAGCCTTTGGAGACCATAATAAAATGGGATTCTAGTGGCAGTGCATGTCTATGAAAATTCATTGCAGTATCAGACATCCCAGGTGCCTATTTTATCAGGAATCATTATGCTGCTCAGTGTTCCAGGAACAGTTCTGGACAATGAAATAGCTTTTGCATTCAAAGAGGTGACTTTTAGTCACTAGGCATTTAAGTGCTGAGCATAAAGGCCACTGCCTGTGAAAGGGATTTGTCTGAAAGAAGAGTGTATGTGTGTTATTAATTGGACACTAAAGGTAAACTTTTAAATTAAATGTGCTGCAGCTCAGTCAATATCTTGAGCTCAACATCATTAATGTGGGGTGATGGGGAGGTCTGTTTTCCTGCTGAGCTTATTTAGAGTGAGGACTGACACTGAACCTCACCAAAGATTTTAAGTCTTACCTTTGTGGGTTTCAAATATAAGATGAAGTGTTCATATTTCATGTTTCAAATATAAGAATCTAATAAATGAGAGTATACATTTGCATTTGCCTCTGTGTAAGCACCACAGAGGAAATAGTCATTTACGTGTAAGTGTTCAACTGAAGGCTGCATTCTAATGTAACTAATGTAATTCAATGAACTAATGTAATTCAGTAGTCTTCTCAGCTCCAGGGAGAAAGGAAATAGGAAAGAATAAGCAAACAGTTACAGTAAAACAAATTGAACAAAAGCAAATCAATAGCAAACAAAGAGCCTCTCCAAAAGGTATTCTGATGAAAAAACTATTTTATAAATTAAATCTCACATCCATGGAAGAATCTTGTAACTAAAAGGTTGAACTAGCATGTGTTCAGTAATAATGGGGCTGGGTGCACTGGAAGGCTCTGACAGGAAGGCTCAGGACACAGAGCTCAGACATGTCTGCTGGAAACAGTGTTGGAAATACTGTCACTGTCTCTCAGCTGTGACACATGGAGATAGAGCTAGAAAGAGATACAGAGAAAATTAAATATTTCTTTTGTTTTAAAGCAGCTTTAAGAGGGACCAGAAAAAAAAAAAAAGTGTGATTTAAAATGAAATCCTGATGAGAATAATTTTAAAGTTTAGATTATTTAACTTACCATAAATAAATGATATTGTCTAAAAGCAAAGAGAGACATGGATATCTTGCAAAATGTCTCATGTTACCAGTCTTAGACATTAACCTAATTCTAGAGTCATATGAACTGAGGCCACCCACTTGTTTTGGACAGTTTTCTTTACTTCTGTCACTTCTGTTGCTATATCCCTTAGAAAGCAAGTGCAATTCTATAACTGATTTAAGTGATGTAATTTTTTTTTCTCTTAATTTTTTTTTCCCCTTCTTAATACCACACCCTGTCAAGTGACATCTTTTGAAGTCTCTGTACTACAAAGCCACAAGAACAATTCTCCTGTTTGTGCTTTAT
>VYZU01029633.1:30901-49972 GCA_013401355.1 Ceyx cyanopectus | reverse complement strand
TTTTTTTCCCTGTTCAAATTATGGCCAGTCTCTATCTTTTGGAAGAAAATGGTCCCACAAACACACAGAGCTATTTGGTTTGTTTATATTTGTATTATAGACATATTCATACATATGTATGTGATATCTTATTACATGTTTCATTTTGGTTTGTTTGTTTGTTTGTTTTAAATATGCAGCATTTCCAAAGCACTTAGATTTAATGGAAAACCTACAGTTTAAAGTGCAAAATTTGAAAAGAAATAACAGGTCAGGTCATAAGGACATAGAGTAGTTTAAGGTAGCAAAAGCAGCATGTAATTAACATGAGACCTTAATTACACACACTGAAGCTCTGCAGCTGCATGTGACCAAAGGCACCACCATACTGGGATGGCTGATCATCTGGGGACTAATTTAATGCCTACACCTGCTGGAGGGGGTCACAGGCTTCAGGAAGCAATTCAGTATTCATGAGTTTAGAGAGAACACAAAGCTGAAGAGAGTGTGTAGGGAATGTTTGCCAGGAAAGTGAGAAGGGTATTGAGTTCTCAGTGCTGCTCCAAGGAAGGCTTTGCATTTTACTTTAAATGAAGAAAATGCAGAAATAGCACTGCATGATCATCATGCAAACTCAGAACTGGGTTATTTGCTACTACATACTATGGATTAGACATAACTGGAAACCTCAACTATGGGTTTGTTATTTCTATATGTGTCTATAGCTCGGTTCTCAACACTAGACCAATCTCTAATTGTCATTTGCTGGGATAGGGGAATTTGTTTCCTCTTAGAATCCACCTTAGCCTACTTTTCTTTGATCCTTGTTGCTGTAGTTAATAAGCTTTCTCCTATTCCTTGTTTAGATTTCCTTGGCCCAGTCCCTTGAATAATTGACAAAACAGCACAGAGTCTGTGGTTACTGTGTGGTGCTAGCTGTGACTCGGTTTTATTTAATAACACTGTGTTACACTGTGCAACAAATTGTGACTAATTGCTTCTCCACTTCTCTGCCAGTCTGTGAAAAGGCCAGCACTGCAAACCAATGTGCCAGAACTCCCTACCAAATCTTTGTGAGCTGATATCAAAAGTTAACTTTGGTAAATGAGGTCTGCCTGCTAGGGGAATTAAGTGTTTTGATGAAAGAAACGTGACCATCATTGACTCCTCTTCAGTGATGAAGTCTTTTATATCTTTAGGTGGGACATACATAAACAGTTTGCATCTGCAGATCCTGTGAAAACTCTTCTGTCTTAGCAAAAAAACCCTGCATTCATATAAGCTTGTGTAATTTGTTTTATTTTGTGTGTGTTTAAGTTTTTATTTATCTTTCTTGCTTTCTTCCTTAGTGCTAAAAAGTACACAATGGCTTTTAAATATTTAATTGCTAAGATCATTTTCCAGGTTTTAGTTTAAAGGTAACCATAGCACAAATGCATCCATTATTAACTGCAGGACGGCAGGGTAGCTTCTTGGGAACCCACTTTAGTTTAATATGAGAACCCCTGTCAAGAGAAAACAGCAGTGATATTGTTGTTAAGTGTGACAAACTGGCAAATGCAATGGGCACCGGGCTGGAACAATGCAAAGTGCTGCTCTCAATGGAAGAGGCGATGTTCAAAAGCGAGATGAAGACGGACAGCGAGAGGTTGTCGAGGAAAGTTCGATTCCGCGTCGCNGTTTTTTTTTTTAGCACTTTGTCATAGTGTAAACTGCTCTATTAAAATGATCACATACTCAGAAATGCAAACAGTCTTTGCTGTTTCTAAAATGTGGCACTGATTAATTCTGCATTTATTTAATGCTACAGTAATATTTTAAATCACTCAGGTAACATCAAATCCTTTGCACTATAGGCAATAAAATTTTTCCTTTTCCTACAATAAAATTAAAATGGTTTCCATGTTAAAGAATATATAGCATCAATTGGAGGACATAAAAGTATTATAAAAGGGTTGTGCAAAATATTTAAATTATAGAAGCTCAGGTTTCTTAATCTTTGGCAATTCATTGCAAAACACTTGCATTTTATTGTATAAGAATATGAACAAAGTTAATTACTGCAGATTTCTAGGAGTAGATAATCCAGATAATTATGAAAACACTATGACACAGTTAACTCTGGGGTAGGTGACAAAGTGATTTCTCCAGATATATTGCAATCCTGTTTGGATAATTCCATGAAAGATTTTTTGAAATGCTAATTCTGCTACAGAATATTCTTAATTCTAAGTCAGTTTTTACTAATAATGAATTGTATTTGTTTGCTCCTATGGGCAAGTGGCTACATCACAGTCATTGTGATTCAATCCAACTCTTTCACTCCCCACTCCCCCAAATTAATGTCACAAGGTATCTTAAACTGTATTCAATATAGTATGGTCTTTGATAAAGACTGTTTTTATTCTCTGAAAGATGGATAACAATGCATTTTAACTCCTGTAACTTATTTTTATCTGTTTCGTTTTTTTCCTTTTTTATTTTTTTTCCCTGAATAATAGAGTTAATCCTGTCATTTTAGAAAGTGTAGCGACCACTAGCACTATGAAATAATTTGTCTGTTTTATAGATGGAAACCAAGTCATTTTAGAGTTGAGTCATTAGAACTGTGATTTTACTTAGACCAAAGATCAGTGTTTTCATGCTTCTTGATCTAAAGAAAGTCTCAATAACTCTCACCTAATTATTGAAAGACTTGAGTGTGCATTTCCAAAATCTGGTCCAGATGCCTCCTTAGATGCTTGAAGCTCTGCAGCTGCTTGTGACCACAGGCACCACCATTCTGGGTTGGCTGATCATCTGGGGACTCATTTAATGCCTACACCTGTTGGAGGGGGTCACAGGCTTCAGGAAGCAATTCAGTATTCATGAGTTTAGAGAGAACACAAAGCTGAAGAGAGTGTGTAGGGAATGTTTGCCAGGAAAGTGAGAAGGGTATTGAGTTCTCAGTGCTGCTCCAAGGAAGGCTTTGCATTTTACTTTAAATGAAGAAAATGCAGAAATAGCACTGCATGATCATCATGCAAACTCAGAACTGGGTTATTTGCTACTACATACTATGGATTAGACATAACTGGAAACCTCAACTATGGGTTTGTTATTTCTATATGTGTCTATAGCTCGGTTCTCAACACTAGACCAATCTCTAATTGTCATTTGCTGGGATAGGGGAATTTGTTTCCTCTTAGAATCCACCTTAGCCTACTTTTCTTTGATCCTTGTTGCTGTAGTTAATAAGCTTTCTCCTATTCCTTGTTTAGATTTCCTTGGCCCAGTCCCTTGAATAATTGACAAAACAGCACAGAGTCTGTGGTTACTGTGTGGTGCTAGCTGTGACTCGGTTTTATTTAATAACACTGTGTTACACTGTGCAACAAATTGTGACTAATTGCTTCTCCACTTCTCTGCCAGTCTGTGAAAAGGCCAGCACTGCAAACCAATGTGCCAGAACTCCCTACCAAATCTTTGTGAGCTGATATCAAAAGTTAACTTTGGTAAATGAGGTCTGCCTGCTAGGGGAATTAAGTGTTTTGATGAAAGAAACGTGACCATCATTGACTCCTCTTCAGTGATGAAGTCTTTTATATCTTTAGGTGGGACATACATAAACAGTTTGCATCTGCAGATCCTGTGAAAACTCTTCTGTCTTAGCAAAAAAACCCTGCATTCATATAAGCTTGTGTAATTTGTTTTATTTTGTGTGTGTTTAAGTTTTTATTTATCTTTCTTGCTTTCTTCCTTAGTGCTAAAAAGTACACAATGGCTTTTAAATATTTAATTGCTAAGATCATTTTCCAGGTTTTAGTTTAAAGGTAACCATAGCACAAATGCATCCATTATTAACTGCAGGACGGCAGGGTAGCTTCTTGGGAACCCACTTTAGTTTAATATGAGAACCCCTGTCAAGAGAAAACAGCAGTGATATTGTTGTTAAGTGTGACAAACTGGCAAATGCAATGGGCACCGGGCTGGAACAATGCAAAGTGCTGCTCTCAATGGAAGAGGCGATGTTCAAAAGCGAGATGAAGACGGACAGCGAGAGGTTGTCGAGGAAAGTTCGATTCCGCGTCGCGTCTTCGCACAGCGGTCGGGTGCTGAAGGAGGTGTACACTGATGGGGAGGCTGCTGACTCCCTGGACTCTGAGTACACCAGTAGCTCCGAGACCGACCAAACCAGCCGCCTGAGCGAGGTGGAAGGGCAGCAGAATGGACACGTCGGGTCCGAGTGCGACGAGAACGAGAACGAGCAGGATGACTTGCTCATTTTAGTCAGAGCCGCTAAAGAGAGAGGCTTTGGTACAAAACGAGTCAACATCCTCAGCAAAAATGGCACAGTCAGGGGAGTCAAGCATAAAGTCAGTGCTGGTCAAGCCCTCTTTGACAATTTGGCAAAAATATTTCAGGTAGGTGATGCAGTTCTGCTGACTAATTCCTGTCTGTGTCTGTCCCTTTCAACTCCCCATATTATTCTTCCTTTGGTCCAAACATTTAATTTATGATTTCTCAATATTCTGCCTCATTCCCATTACAATCATTTTGCTGTTGTTGCACAGGGAAGGCTCATTGCTCTTTCTGTAACACAACAGCTACCTGCTCCAAATTGACTATGAACTTTTTCTTTCAAANTTAAACTGTATTCAATATAGTATGGTCTTTGATAAAGACTGTTTTTATTCTCTGAAAGATGGATAACAATGCATTTTAACTCCTGTAACTTATTTTTATCTGTTTCGTTTTTTTCCTTTTTTATTTTTTTTCCCTGAATAATAGAGTTAATCCTGTCATTTTAGAAAGTGTAGCGACCACTAGCACTATGAAATAATTTGTCTGTTTTATAGATGGAAACCAAGTCATTTTAGAGTTGAGTCATTAGAACTGTGATTTTACTTAGACCAAAGATCAGTGTTTTCATGCTTCTTGATCTAAAGAAAGTCTCAATAACTCTCACCTAATTATTGAAAGACTTGAGTGTGCATTTCCAAAATCTGGTCCAGATGCCTCCTTAGATGCTTGAAGCTCTGCAGCTGCTTGTGACCACAGGCACCACCATTCTGGGTTGGCTGATCATCTGGGGACTCATTTAATGCCTACACCTGTTGGAGGGGGTCACAGGCTTCAGGAAGCAATTCAGTATTCATGAGTTTAGAGAGAACACAAAGCTGAAGAGAGTGTGTAGGGAATGTTTGCCAGGAAAGTGAGAAGGGTATTGAGTTCTCAGTGCTGCTCCAAGGAAGGCTTTGCATTTTACTTTAAATGAAGAAAATGCAGAAATAGCACTGCATGATCATCATGCAAACTCAGAACTGGGTTATTTGCTACTACATACTATGGATTAGACATAACTGGAAACCTCAACTATGGGTTTGTTATTTCTATATGTGTCTATAGCTCGGTTCTCAACACTAGACCAATCTCTAATTGTCATTTGCTGGGATAGGGGAATTTGTTTCCTCTTAGAATCCACCTTAGCCTACTTTTCTTTGATCCTTGTTGCTGTAGTTAATAAGCTTTCTCCTATTCCTTGTTTAGATTTCCTTGGCCCAGTCCCTTGAATAATTGACAAAACAGCACAGAGTCTGTGGTTACTGTGTGGTGCTAGCTGTGACTCGGTTTTATTTAATAACACTGTGTTACACTGTGCAACAAATTGTGACTAATTGCTTCTCCACTTCTCTGCCAGTCTGTGAAAAGGCCAGCACTGCAAACCAATGTGCCAGAACTCCCTACCAAATCTTTGTGAGCTGATATCAAAAGTTAACTTTGGTAAATGAGGTCTGCCTGCTAGGGGAATTAAGTGTTTTGATGAAAGAAACGTGACCATCATTGACTCCTCTTCAGTGATGAAGTCTTTTATATCTTTAGGTGGGACATACATAAACAGTTTGCATCTGCAGATCCTGTGAAAACTCTTCTGTCTTAGCAAAAAAACCCTGCATTCATATAAGCTTGTGTAATTTGTTTTATTTTGTGTGTGTTTAAGTTTTTATTTATCTTTCTTGCTTTCTTCCTTAGTGCTAAAAAGTACACAATGGCTTTTAAATATTTAATTGCTAAGATCATTTTCCAGGTTTTAGTTTAAAGGTAACCATAGCACAAATGCATCCATTATTAACTGCAGGACGGCAGGGTAGCTTCTTGGGAACCCACTTTAGTTTAATATGAGAACCCCTGTCAAGAGAAAACAGCAGTGATATTGTTGTTAAGTGTGACAAACTGGCAAATGCAATGGGCACCGGGCTGGAACAATGCAAAGTGCTGCTCTCAATGGAAGAGGCGATGTTCAAAAGCGAGATGAAGACGGACAGCGAGAGGTTGTCGAGGAAAGTTCGATTCCGCGTCGCGTCTTCGCACAGCGGTCGGGTGCTGAAGGAGGTGTACACTGATGGGGAGGCTGCTGACTCCCTGGACTCTGAGTACACCAGTAGCTCCGAGACCGACCAAACCAGCCGCCTGAGCGAGGTGGAAGGGCAGCAGAATGGACACGTCGGGTCCGAGTGCGACGAGAACGAGAACGAGCAGGATGACTTGCTCATTTTAGTCAGAGCCGCTAAAGAGAGAGGCTTTGGTACAAAACGAGTCAACATCCTCAGCAAAAATGGCACAGTCAGGGGAGTCAAGCATAAAGTCAGTGCTGGTCAAGCCCTCTTTGACAATTTGGCAAAAATATTTCAGGTAGGTGATGCAGTTCTGCTGACTAATTCCTGTCTGTGTCTGTCCCTTTCAACTCCCCATATTATTCTTCCTTTGGTCCAAACATTTAATTTATGATTTCTCAATATTCTGCCTCATTCCCATTACAATCATTTTGCTGTTGTTGCACAGGGAAGGCTCATTGCTCTTTCTGTAACACAACAGCTACCTGCTCCAAATTGACTATGAACTTTTTCTTTCAAAATTGATCTAAAGTTTGCTGAGTAAAAATGTGTATGTTATACTTTGCATGTATGGACCAGGAAAGAAATGTGACAGAATAATTAAATGGAGCTTTATTGGAGATCTGTATCAATCTACTGTACAGGGACGTGTCATGTTTCTACTCCTATTATATTAGTTCTAACGAGTATACAATGTTATCTACTGTCCCCTACATGTAAATATGTATACTTGCAAATTTCATTGTGTTTAATCTGCAAAGCAGATCAAATTAGGTGCAGGATGGCAGCAATGATGGTTTTCCTGCATGAAAATTTCAGAGGAATGAAATCTTAGTCAGAGGTCTCTTTTCTCAATGTCTGTTTTCCATTTATTTTATAGAAGAAGCAGAGTATCTGTATTTGAAACAATATATGCCACACTAATGCCTTAGGCAGAAAACCACAGAAAAGTTCTAAAAGATTATCCCATATAACTCCTAACTTATATATCTCATAATTTATACCATATATGTTATTCAATCCTTTAAATCATTAATATTCAAACAGAAGAGCAACAAGTATGAAAGCTCTTTATGGTTATAATTGAGTTATGATGGTGTTTAAATTCACCTATAATTAGCATCATGGCATTGCTGATTGATTTCATAACTCTCATAAAATTTGTAAAAAATTCACTTTTTCTAAGTAGATAGCAATTAGGCAGTATTATTAGGACATGTCTGGGTTCTTTTCCAACCATGATTCAAATATTGTTCCATGTTTCTTTGCTACATGGAGTACACCATTTCACCTCCCTGGCCTCATTGCCACCTGAAAGCTTTCTTCTGCTGTAGCAGTGACACCAAGTTAAAAAGTGGAATGAGCTAAATAAATGGATCCATTTGAAGATATATTTACCTTAATTATTGTCATCTCGCTGTTTCTATCTCCAGTTTTAGGTTGGAAGTTCTGCAGGAAAGGTTAATGGACTGAAACCAATGTACTTTGGTAGCAGTGAAGTTTCTTTTATTCCTAGCAGAGTTACAGCTAGGACCAGCACTATTTCCATGTGATGTTTTGCTGGAAGAAAGTAATGCTTGAGTGGAGTCCTATCCATCTGATAACTTCAGAAAATAATATGTAACCAAGTCTACCACAGAAGTCCATAATTAAAACCTGTGAAATAATGGGTGGTTTAAAAGATAAGAATCTTGTATTGACAGTATCGTATTTTACAGCAGAAGTGGGGAAAAAAAATGTGAAAATGGACTAAACAGTTTTTCATACAGCATGTAATTAAAGAACTCTCTGCTACAGGCATTGCAAAGGCCAAAACTATAGGCAGATTTTTAAAGCAGATGAGGAAAGTATATGGGGAACTTGGCAGCTTCTGCTTAGGCAGGTTCAGATGATTGATTTCCAGAAATAACTTATTCTTACCTCAAGCATCTACTGGATAAAAAAAAAAATATTTTCAATAATACAGAGAACATAATGATTTGAGGTTTCTGCACAAATAAGTTCCCATTTCCCCAGAGATAAAGGTTGAAGACTAGTGAAAAAGAATGATGGATTTGCATGCATTTTATTATACTGTGAGCCAGTTTTCTATGCTATGTGCTGAACTCAGAGGAAAGTGAAGCACAAAGTTTGGCTTTGAGACTGATTTGGAACTGCTTGATCACAATGTGAAACATGATTGAAATCTGTCCAATTACAAATGACCTTTAGATGAGTTGAGAGGCTGATTTCTAATTTTCTGTAAGTATGTTCCAGACAACACACAGAAATGCTGCTTAGGAACAGCAAGTGTTCTTCATTCAAAGATAGGGTAAGATAGGAATATATAACCAAAAATTTCTTAATATATACATTTTTGCAAGTTCCTCCTTTGATTATGTGAGGTCATCTTCAGTTGCATGTTTCACTTCTCTTAGATAAGCAACATTAGATGTATGACAGTGATTAAGATGTATACAATGTCCCTTATCACTGACAAGAGCCCATCTCTTCCCCTTTGATGATTCAGCAGTAGATGACGTCAGTATAAGGTTCTCAGTGTCAAAGCAGGTATTTGTAATCTCAGAGTATGCACATGAACTCTGGACAGTCCTAAATCCTGACTGATAAATTCTTGGATGCAAACATATCTTTCTTAGTATTTAATGTATCACTTAACTGAAATGTGTGTGCAAGAAGCCATGGGACAAGAGGTAATGGGCTTAAGTTGTGCCAGAGGAGGTTTAGATAAGGTATTAGGAAAAAATTCTTTACTGCAAGAGTGGTGAGACATTGGAACAAACTTCCCAGGGAGGTGGTAGTCACCATCCCTAGAGGTATTAAAAAAATATGTAGACATGGGCATTGTTTAATAGTCTTGATAATGTTAGGTGGATGGTTGTACTTGTTGATCTTGGAGGTCTTTTCTGACCTTGATGATTCCATGATTCTGTGCTATGAGTGTTAGTGTCCTGTGGCCCTGAAATTAAGGTTTTGTTGGTTTGTGGGTGTTTTTTTTTTTTGTTTTGGTTTCTTTTTTTGTGTGTGTGGGGTTTTTTTTGTTTGTATGTTTCTTTTTAGTTAGTTTTTTTTCTGCAGTATCAGCATTCTGATTCTTCAGACTATATCTGCAATATGCTACTGCCTGAAATCCTCAAATGCTCCATATTATAGACAAGACATACTTTATAACAAAAAAATTTGCTCAGATGTTTTAGGAATAAGGAGGAGTTAATTAACTGGACTTTGTTAAGTCATGCAGTCAAGACCTTTCATGTTTTCTGTGCAAATGTGCATGCTAAAATGTTCCATGGAATACTTGGGTTTTTGAACATTATTTCCACATTTCTTAACTACAGCCTTTTACAGAATTAGTTCAGACAGTTCCTTCCCACAACACACTATTCTAAAAAAATAACACCTTCTGGGAGTTTTTTTTTTAAATTTTAAGACAGTGATGAATACAGGAAGTATTTCTAGATTAAAAGGTCATTTTGGGTGTTGTTGTTGTTATATGATACAAACCTGGCCTGAGAATGTTTATCTACTGCCAAGTAGATGTTCATCCCCTGCTATATCTTCCCACATCCATGCACTGAGCATTTCCACCACCAGCACAAGTGGCTTCCTATTCCCACTGCTCCTTGAGAAAAGAAGCTAAGTCCTTTGCATTATTCTGTCTGATGTCTGTGTCCCTGATGTGAGCTGCTCGAGATCAGCAGTAGAAGGTCTTTTCTCAGGTCAGCCCTGTGTGCCTGGTGAAGCTGCTGTGAGGCTGATGGGAGCAGCCATGTGTAGCTGGGGCTGGCATGGTCATTGGGACTGGGTGGGATAGAGCAGGACATGTCTGGGGTCCTTGGCTTCATGGCAGGACATTTTGGGGGCAGAAAGGAAGAGACCAGCCCTACTGATGCTTCAGGGGAGCATGGTTTCCATGGTAACCCCTCCAGCCTTTTCCTCCCAGGGGTATATGCCACAAGCAGAGCGTTGACATAGCAACCACATCCTGGCTGTTTGTGTTAGAGGGTGTTGCTGCAGCAGCACTTCCCAGATCCTGCTTGGTGGGGAAAGTGGGAGGCTGGTCAGTGGTCATCAGTGGGGGACAGGGATGGTCACACATGTCCACTCAGCCTCTAGGGATGGGCTCCTATGGGGCTGGAAATACAGAAGTGAAACAGTCAGGGACATTCTCTCTGTGAGAACCATACACTGCTGACAAGCCTGAATTACAGAAAGGATCTGAAGCTCTCAGTTTCCCTGTTCATGCACCTCCTTGGTATGAGTGAAATCTTCTCCTGATGAAACACTAAAACTGATGATGTCAGTAGATCTGGAGCTGGGGCTGTGATTTGCTAATTGCATCAGAAGCAGAAGCCCCTTCTCTGCATATCCAAATTGTGGCCTTATTTCAGTACATTATTAGAATTTTTGTTTTCTAATACTTAAAATACTGTTAAAATGTGAGTGGATATGAATAGTTCTTATCTTTTCAAATAGAAATCAATAGAGAAATGCTTCTTGCTTCCTTGAAATCAATACAGTTCTCTTTATGACCAATTGTAATGACTAGGCCATTCCTATGATGGCTTTTAGGTGACATGGAGCAGAAGTCCTTGGGTTGTCTGGTATATTACTAAGTCCATTTCATGCCAAACCAGATTTCCATCCCATTGTGCAGTGTAATGGAGCTCAGCCAAAGGTTTTACATATGTCTCCCCTCATTTCCACTGTTTCAGCATGGGTCCTTTCCATTTCCATGCTTACAGAGTGCAGCGGCCTTCCAGCCTGCTCTGTAAGGTCACCTCCTGCTAAATTAGCTACAGATCTCATTCTCAGGCAGGGCCTGCTGACACCTATTACGAAAGGGCAGACCTGGTTAACAAACCTGATTAATGCCTTTGTGAAGTTTGCATCAGAGGGCATGTGGGTGAGGAGTCAGACATAATGCACTTGGTCTTTACAATGTTTTCTGGCAGGGTGTCTCGGGTAGAGCTAACATTTAAGACTGCAAAGTGCAAATCAATATGCAGCCTAACAAAGAATTTGCTTAGTAATGTTTAGAGATAGAGCTGGGAAGGTGTTAAGAATGAAGTAGAGGTTTGTTAAGAAGCTTCTGGGGTGTCTAGGTTCAATTTCATCTTTATTTACTTGCAGGTGACCTGTAAAAGTGAGTAGACAGCAGGACATGCAGAGCTTACAAACCAGTACAGCTAGCTAATACCATAGAGAAAATAAAATAAAAGGCAGCAGCAAAAACAACTGTCTTCCAAAGAAGGCAGATACTGCAAAGTGCTGTTGAGGAAAGTTTCTGATGCAGCAAAGGCAGGATGGGTGGAAGATTTTATACCACTCCAGGTCCTGGAATGTATATCACTATAATTCTCAAAACTATGGGGAGGAGAGAGGTCTGCACTTCCACTTGAGAAGTTATGATGTTGACCTCCTCACTTCTTTGGCAGATGATCAGTGCTGACACTCCAGTGTCAGTGCACTCTCTGAACTCAAAAAACCTCTGCTAGGACTGCAATAAGACTGTAGAAAGGTCTCCTGAATTTTACTTCATATTCTCATTCATATACACTGCTCAGTGATTCACAAATGGGCACAGCTTGCAAAAGGAAAGGATTTGCTGGATTGCTTGTACCTCCTTGTATTAATTGTTAAGGGAAACTTGCTTGACATTTGTCCAACCTTGCAGAGTGGCCTCAAAATTATCCTTGCTCTGATGTGTCTTGATCCTTGTAAAGGATCCATAAATTAAGATATTATTCTTGAGACACTGAGGTGCACTGTATGGGGCTAAGCAGCAAGCTCTGGGACAAGAAACATTTCTGTTTACATGTGTTTCTGCTTCAGAGGATGGAATAAGCATGTACTTTGCTTCTTGAATCACACATGCAAACTGCAAAAGTGAAAATTGTTATGACATAGAATTTATATTTCCCCACTGGCTGCAGTATTTTTATCTGTTTAGCACAGGTAATGACTACATAAAATGAGTTTCGCAGCAGATATTATTGTCATTATTATTATAATAATTATTATATATGATAAGATAATATATTACGATAATATGATAATTGTAATATTATTATAATTATTGATATGAGTGGTGCAGTTTGGAATCTCTGCACACCAGCCTTCCCCAAGACTGAGCTGACAAACTTCCTAGTGAAACACACTGGAGTCTCAAGTTTAACCAAACTCCAGTAGATGCAGGATAGAAGCAGCAGTAAGGGAAGTTCGTTTTTCACTTCATTAGCACCTTCTATTGATAGAAAGCAACTTCTAACAACTGAATAAAGTTGCCTTAGGCTTAACCCATCAATGTCCTAAGTGTCTGTGGTCCAAGCAGGTTTCGAAGCCTGAAGGGAGAAGCAGAATTGCTGCCCTGGGTTGTGAAGGGGAACATAATTAAATTGTTCCCTCTGTGAAAGTCTACACCATGTGACTACTTTCCCAGAGTGATTTATTAATAAGCCTCATCTCCTGGCCTTATCCTTTGCATGACAAAGAGCATAGTAAAGTAGCTATGATACTAGAGCAACGAATGAGTAAAGTGCATCAAGATTTTAGGTGTAGATTCAAAAAACCCACAGGTTTCTGTAGAACTTATAAATCAAGCTCCAAAACTGTGCTTCTTCAAACCTTTCTTTGGTGCCACTTTGTCTCAAAGACAGCAACTCCCCTTTATTAATGAAAATTTGACTAATGATCTGCCTTGGCCATGTGCCTCAGTATTGAGAGGACGTGAGAGTTACCTCCTACTCATGTCCTATGGGAACCACAAAGCAGGTGTTCCTTTGCTTATCTCACCTGCAGGGCTTGTAGTAGGTGTCCTCTGTGCAAGCCTGGTGGATCAGATCCTACACAAACTGTGCATAAGCAGCTGCTGCTTTGTTACAAGTCGTGTCTGCAGGAGGCAGTGGTGGGAGTTGTACTTTGAATTAGACAGTCACAAGACAGCATGAGTAAGTTGCTGGAGCAGGAATGGAACACAGGCTTGCTGATTCTCAACTTGCCATGCCAAAATGCTACTCCTCAGCATCATACTTTAATTTTTCTTTTCTTTCTTTCTTCCCTTCCTTGACTCTTTTCAATGTCATCCAATGATAGGACAAGAGGCAATGGGAGTAAGTTGAAGCACAAGAGGTTAAACACAAGGAAAAACTTTTTCACAGTCAGGGTGCCAGAGCCTGGAAGGGGCTGCCCAGGGAGGTTGTGGAGTCTTCTTCTCTGGAGACACTCCAGACTCACCTAGATCTGTTCCTGGGTGACTTGGTCTAGGTGACTCTGCTCTGGCAGGGGATTTGGACTAGATGATCTTTTTAGTTCCCTTCCAACCCCTGACATTCTATGAATCTGTGATTTGTCTGGTAAATGATCTGGAGTGCTAGACAAACACTGTGTCTGAGCCTATGCATTGCTCTGGGATTATTACATAATGTTTCTTTGTGGAACTGCTCAATGAGGTTCTCAACCTTTGAATTAACGTGGAAAATGCTCATCTTCAATTAAATTGAAAAAGAGTAATGTTATGTAAACTGCCTGTAAAGAAAAAAAAATCTCAATATGCTAAAAAAAAATCTCAATTCTCAACGCAGAAATAACTTTTACTTATTCTAACAGTTGGAATTCTTTTTCTGNTTTTTTTTTTTTTGTCTGGATCTTTAACCTGGGACTGCACCATCTGGCAGCACCAAAAGTTTGTAGCTTAAGTCCAATAAAACATCATTCAACACTGAACTTAGAGCCACAGTAAGAAAAGAACGTCTTTCTTATTTCCTAATTGCTGCAACAACTTTCTTATTTCCTAATTGCTGCAACTGGGCAGTACAAAGCATAACATTTAAATCTCACTGAACTTTTTCCAAAACCTGTAAGATAAATAGTAGTTAGGACAGCATCCCCAGCCTTTTGATTTTGAATATGAGCTGGAAAAATACAGTTCCCCATCCAAACAGGCAGTTTTGTGGTTTTGCTTGACACAGTAGTCATATGTGGAGATGCTGCCACAGAACAACTCTTTACAGCCTCCATCATACAAATCAACAGAAATGGTCACAGATGAGCGACTGGAGTCAGTGAAGTTGAGACTCATTTCACACATGGCAAGAAAGAAGACAGAAAACCCATCATTCATTGCTACTATGAATTGTGAGAAGCATTTTAACAGCCTTAGTACAATTTTGCTTTGGAGCTACATCTAGAGACACCATCCATCAATAATGTCAGAAGAATAAGAGTTCTGTACTGCAGAAATACCACTGTAGACTCATTCTTTCTCCCCTTCTCACAAAGAAATATGGAAAAACTCAATGGCAAATATTTTCACACAATTATACTGCAAAAGCAATGATTTTTTTTTCTTTGGGAAAAGAAATAGTCCAATAGTCTTATTTAGAATACTACTGATTGCTAATTATATAATAAGGTTTTTTAATATTGACAATTGACAGCAGTCATACACTATTTTTGAATAAAAACCTATTTCCCCATGCAGCTTCTTAAAGACAAAAATCAGCCAGTTTCTAAACCTGCAACTGGAGTAATAGGGTGTATCCCACATCAAACCCAGACTTCATTTAACTATTTCCTCTGAGTTTATTGATTAAGAAGGTAAATTGTACAGAATGGATTGTAATTTTGAATTTTCTCTGCTACTGAGTGCTGTTGAGAATTGCACCTGATTTAATTTATGCTATTACCTTCTTTAGTTGTTTTCTGAGTGAATAGTAGTTCTGTTGTATGAGACAATCTGAGGTCTGTGTAATCCAGTTGCNGGTGGGAGTTGTACTTTGAATTAGACAGTCACAAGACAGCATGAGTAAGTTGCTGGAGCAGGAATGGAACACAGGCTTGCTGATTCTCAACTTGCCATGCCAAAATGCTACTCCTCAGCATCATACTTTAATTTTTCTTTTCTTTCTTTCTTCCCTTCCTTGACTCTTTTCAATGTCATCCAATGATAGGACAAGAGGCAATGGGAGTAAGTTGAAGCACAAGAGGTTAAACACAAGGAAAAACTTTTTCACAGTCAGGGTGCCAGAGCCTGGAAGGGGCTGCCCAGGGAGGTTGTGGAGTCTTCTTCTCTGGAGACACTCCAGACTCACCTAGATCTGTTCCTGGGTGACTTGGTCTAGGTGACTCTGCTCTGGCAGGGGATTTGGACTAGATGATCTTTTTAGTTCCCTTCCAACCCCTGACATTCTATGAATCTGTGATTTGTCTGGTAAATGATCTGGAGTGCTAGACAAACACTGTGTCTGAGCCTATGCATTGCTCTGGGATTATTACATAATGTTTCTTTGTGGAACTGCTCAATGAGGTTCTCAACCTTTGAATTAACGTGGAAAATGCTCATCTTCAATTAAATTGAAAAAGAGTAATGTTATGTAAACTGCCTGTAAAGAAAAAAAAATCTCAATATGCTAAAAAAAAATCTCAATTCTCAACGCAGAAATAACTTTTACTTATTCTAACAGTTGGAATTCTTTTTCTGAATTGGCCTCTAAAGATTAATTGACTAATTTTAATCATTAATTAGCAGTGATAACTCTTCATTTTTCCTAGCTGTGGAACTCTACTCAGTAACTCAGCAGGATACTTAGGAGAAAAAATATTTTAAAGTATTCTTGAAAAAGAAAGAAATGGTCAAAGAGAAACTGTTTGTTTTTTTTTTTTTTTTGTCTGGATCTTTAACCTGGGACTGCACCATCTGGCAGCACCAAAAGTTTGTAGCTTAAGTCCAATAAAACATCATTCAACACTGAACTTAGAGCCACAGTAAGAAAAGAACGTCTTTCTTATTTCCTAATTGCTGCAACAACTTTCTTATTTCCTAATTGCTGCAACTGGGCAGTACAAAGCATAACATTTAAATCTCACTGAACTTTTTCCAAAACCTGTAAGATAAATAGTAGTTAGGACAGCATCCCCAGCCTTTTGATTTTGAATATGAGCTGGAAAAATACAGTTCCCCATCCAAACAGGCAGTTTTGTGGTTTTGCTTGACACAGTAGTCATATGTGGAGATGCTGCCATAGCACAACTCTTTACAGCCTCCATCATACAAATCAACAGAAATGGTCACAGATGAGCGACTGGAGTCAGTGAAGTTGAGACTCATTTCACACATGGCAAGAAAGAAGACAGAAAACCCATCATTCATTGCTACTATGAATTGTGAGAAGCATTTTAACAGCCTTAGTACAATTTTGCTTTGGAGCTACATCTAGAGACACCATCCATCAATAATGTCAGAAGAATAAGAGNTGCTCACTGGACAAGCAACTAAAGATTCAAATATCTCAGTGTGATAAATAACTAGCAAAAGGCTGCTTGTGACAAGAGTAAATAGGGTTTGGGGCCCATGACTAAGGGTGATGTTTAAGACAAATGCACTGTTGGTTTGGGGATTATTTTTTTTTTTCATAGTTCAGGGTGACATTATGAGAAGTGATACATAAATAAATAGCAGAATTACCACCAATCTGGCTTAGTGGCACAAAATATTCCCTCTCAAACCAAATAAATTTATTAGAAAAATCCTATTGAAATTATTAAAAAACANTGGGCAGTACAAAGCATAACATTTAAATCTCACTGAACTTTTTCCAAAACCTGTAAGATAAATAGTAGTTAGGACAGCATCCCCAGCCTTTTGATTTTGAATATGAGCTGGAAAAATACAGTTCCCCATCCAAACAGGCAGTTTTGTGGTTTTGCTTGACACAGTAGTCATATGTGGAGATGCTGCCACAGAACAACTCTTTACAGCCTCCATCATACAAATCAACAGAAATGGTCACAGATGAGCGACTGGAGTCAGTGAAGTTGAGACTCATTTCACACATGGCAAGAAAGAAGACAGAAAACCCATCATTCATTGCTACTATGAATTGTGAGAAGCATTTTAACAGCCTTAGTACAATTTTGCTTTGGAGCTACATCTAGAGACACCATCCATCAATAATGTCAGAAGAATAAGAGTTCTGTACTGCAGAAATACCACTGTAGACTCATTCTTTCTCCCCTTCTCACAAAGAAATATGGAAAAACTCAATGGCAAATATTTTCACACAATTATACTGCAAAAGCAATGATTTTTTTTTCTTTGGGAAAAGAAATAGTCCAATAGTCTTATTTAGAATACTACTGATTGCTAATTATATAATAAGGTTTTTTAATATTGACAATTGACAGCAGTCATACACTATTTTTGAATAAAAACCTATTTCCCCATGCAGCTTCTTAAAGACAAAAATCAGCCAGTTTCTAAACCTGCAACTGGAGTAATAGGGTGTATCCCACATCAAACCCAGACTTCATTTAACTATTTCCTCTGAGTTTATTGATTAAGAAGGTAAATTGTACAGAATGGATTGTAATTTTGAATTTTCTCTGCTACTGAGTGCTGTTGAGAATTGCACCTGATTTAATTTATGCTATTACCTTCTTTAGTTGTTTTCTGAGTGAATAGTAGTTCTGTTGTATGAGACAATCTGAGGTCTGTGTAATCCATGAGGAAAGCCTGAAACATCTTCCAAAGAAAACGAAGTAAATTTTCAACTGAACTATGTCTAAATGCTAAGAGCTTTCCTGAATACTATTTCACTTGGTGATTGTTTTTAATACTAGGAAAATCACCAGTTGCAGCACTGGTGGAAATAAGAAAGAAGTCATGGACTATTGTGCTATTTCCTATGATATTCTGGTATATTGAAGGTAAGTCTTGAGAAAACAGATCCCTTCACCACCCAAAGCACATCCTGGCATAGAAGGAAGAGATGTCTAATATCATGAGCAGGATCTCTCCAGCCAAATGTTTTATTCTCTGGCCAGAAAGAGGATGAATCACATCTGTAAGAAGACTAGAATTCGTTTTCATAGGTCACTAATGCCTTTTAATTAACCAAACTGTAATTGACATTTGGGAACTATAAAGGGGATCACTGCATGAGTACACTGCACCTGGATATGTTTAAATATAAAATGACTGAGTCAGAGATACATATATGTGTATAATATTATGTTATTAGCATCAGTCAATCTCTCTAGCAGGATAAAAGGGAATATTTTAGAAAGGTGAGTAAGGGACTGGTTAAAGGTTTAGCTTCAGCTGCCTGCCAAGGAACAGTAAACAGGGTTTTCCAAAGCTGCTGCCAATTTAAAAAGAAATGTGCCAGAGCAGACATAGTAATTTTCATGACAGTCATTTTCTGCTGATCAACACAAGTCTGTCTCTCTGCAGTATGAAATATTCTACTGAGTGAACAGTGATTATTGACAGATGGGGCCAGTGTGCTCAAACCAACACTCACTCAGTGGCATGATGTTTGCTAACTTTTTCACATGATCTCAGATATTAAACACTTTCATCTTTATCTGCTCACCCTCAGCAAGTCCTGATCTAATTAACTTCTGGCTAAAGCCATCCTTACTTGCAGAAATAGGACACAAGCTGCCAAGTGATGCTCACTGGACAAGCAACTAAAGATTCAAATATCTCAGTGTGATAAATAACTAGCAAAAGGCTGCTTGTGACAAGAGTAAATAGGGTTTGGGGCCCATGACTAAGGGTGATGTTTAAGACAAATGCATTGTTGGTTTGGGGATTATTTTTTTTTTTCATAGTTCAGGGTGACATTATGAGAAGTGATACATAAATAAATAGCAGAATTACCACCAATCTGGCTTAGTGGCACAAAATATTCCCTCTCAAACCAAATAAATTTAT